>JARHVA010010564.1:2500-155142 GCA_037957365.1 Torreya grandis
TTCTCAAAAATAGATATATTTCTATAAACTTTATAATTACCTTAAATTATTGTCTTGTTGAGATTTAAAGCATGGAAGATCGATCATTTATGAAAATTGATCCTGGCAAGATAGGAATCTTAAATTAAATAAAAAATTTCTGCCTATGTAAGCCCATAATTAATATATATCATAGGGAATTAGGCATAGGTGGTTACTATTTCCACTTGACCATTAGCATCTTCATTGTCTTGAAGCATGATCTATGCATAAGTAATATTCTTAGTCATTTTTTTTGATATTCAAACTTTTTCAAAGATTTTTACAACATTGATGAGTATATTAATTAGTTTTCGATTTGATAGTAGATAAAACAATTCATAAGCTGAGCCTATATATCCAAATTTAAATGGAATTTAAGTAGCCTGAGACTATATTTATATTTGTCTAGATTGTCAATATTCTAAATTTCATCCCATGTTAAAATCTCTAAAAATATGTTTTCATTAAAATTTGAATATAGACATTTTGAAATATAGAATTATAAGTGTATATTCAACAACATATTTTGAAGTTTGTCATTTCTAAAATAATGATATGTGATGATTTGTGTTGCATTTGATTTAATATATCGATGTTGTAATTAAGATATAACTAGTTTTTTCCATTCCAATATATGCAAGTAATAAGATAAATTTCCTCAATGACAAAAAAGAATATCGATGGAGTGCTCTATATATGATGACTTCCAATAGAAACAATGGGAAAATATTTCATCTTTCTCTATCATATTGAATGCTCAAGGTTTGTCCCCTATATTTTGTTGAGCATATCATCTACTTTCCTTTAAATTATGAATAGTTGGTATGGGTGTGGATCATGAATGTTTTCATGTTTTACCACCATTTCATGATACTGTACGGATTTTATACAAGTGAGGGACCATTTAACCCCAAACATCTATCTACAAAAATTAAAAAAAAAGAATATTTAAATTCTAAATATATCTTGTGTATGTTAGGTACCATGAAACAATATTGATACCACATAGTCTACCCATGAATATATGATGTCATGTTCTGATTTTACATACTTTACCACTGATGTATATCATTTATATTTGATATAAAAAAATATTTACATTAATATAAATTGTCAAATCCTATTTATAATACTTTATTTTGATTCATGGAAATGGATTTGTAAGCAACACATTATTATTTTAACAAATCATCTATTATAAGTAAACTTGTAATTTTTCAGCTACACACTTTTTATTGCTCAATAAATAGGGTTATGGGGATCCTCTCCCATTTTTTTATTTTTTATTTTCCATAGATAATGAATAGTAAAGAAAAGACAATTATAAAAGTACATGATGAAAAATTCACTAAGAAAAAAATGGTTTTAAACACAAAACACGATAACATGCACATCATATTTATTAGTAATATTAGACATGAAAGGGATACAAAAGGTAACTTTATACACTCATGACTAGCAAGAGTGCATTAGCATGAAAAGATTTGAGTAGTAGTTTTATATATGATTTTGCAATTCATCACTTCCCACAACTAAAATTTTTACAATTCCTTGAGTAATCTAAACCTATGTACATGAAAGTATAGTTCTCAAAGTTAATAAGACTAATCTTGATCCTTAACACCAAACCTATGTACATGAAAGCATAGTGATCTAAACTTTTATTGTTTTAATATAAAGATTCATCCATTGATCCATAACACCACATTAATCTATCCATGGAGAAATAACGAATGTAATAATCCAACATTAAAATAGTTCTGACTCAACTTCTAATAAGCCATAATAAATCTATGCCTTTGAAGGAAATATCTTGTGAAGCCATAGATTAAAAAATCAAATTAAAATGGAATGTTTATTATCACAGAACAATATTGGATTGTTAATTAATAATATTCTTAATATTATATAATTGTGTAGAATAGGTATGTGCCAATTATACATAAGGCCATAAGAATTTTATCAATTAATAATCTAGTTCAAAGTTACAAAGAATAAAATTATGAAACAACTTGACATTGCATAATGATGTCACATGTATTGATCTCACACTTTCACCATAAGTTTTGAAATGGGTAACAATGAGAAAATAAATCTAAAATGATGTAACTTTTCACTATAATGTCACACATCATAATTTTAGAACTTGGCACATTAACAAGGTTTGATGTGGGTAATGTATAATAATAATAATAATAATAATAATAATAATAATAATAATAATAATAATAATAATAATAATAATAATAATAATAATATATTTTTAAGGTCTATAATGCCAAGTAACACCTTGGTTATGGTCTGCAAGGTACCTTACAACATATGGGACCACCTCATACTTCTAGTGTGTAGAGTCACCTAATTATACTTTAAGTATGAAGTGTGTGTTCCTTACCCCTAATTTTATTTGAAACAATGACCTACCTTTTAGGATCACATTTTCTTCACCATTAGGCCAACTTGGTGCTCAAAAATGTTTGTGACAATGCAACTCTACGTAATGATTCCATGTGGATCAAATTATCACCAGTTTAAATTATAAGATGCACATATAACATTTTGATCAAAATTTAGTGTTAATTTATTTAAAATGTTGTGATGTTATGCTATGTGGCATTCATAACTTTATAGAAGGGATATGTAACACCACCACAACTCAAATAGTCCTCAAATAAATTATAACTTCTATTTACAATCAAAATATTTTCAAGGTTGAGTATTCATATCTTCTATGGAATTTAAATTATCTAATATGAAATCTATCATAACGCCCCCAACTCAAATTAAATTTCCATCTTTATCAACTATTAAACTAATGAGATTCCCCCAAAATTAATAGTTAACTATTTTTATTAGAAATCGATGGTGTATAATCACTTAATGACATAAAATAATATTGGAATGATAGATATTGGTTAGAATTCATGTTTAGTTAAATTTGGTGGGAATCATTTGATAAACCATGGAAAAACAATATGACTATTATTCATTCAAAAACATCATTTCAAAAATTACAAAAACAATATTTAAGCAAGCTCTTGATGTGACTTTAATATCTGATGTTTTTAAGTTATAAAAATATATTTTTTAAATTTAAACCTCTTATAAACTGAAAACTAAGGTGTATTAGGCTATCTGAGAATTGGATTAGAAATATTAGATTGACTTTAGATATATTATTCTAGGTTAATTGCATTAAAAACAAAATATAATTTATCACAAAAAATGTAAAATAGAATAAATAAGAATAACATATGTAAGATATCTTAAAAATTTATTCTTACATAAAAAATTGATCAAAATCTTATAGTCATATACATTATGTTGTATCTTGAATATCATTAAACAAATTTCATCTATTTGTACTATTTGATAAGGGATGCTCCCTTTGTCATGCCAGTAGTAGTGCCATAGATAAGAAAATGACCGCTTTAACATTTTAATTTAAAAATTTAGAGGGAGAAGTCAACATGAAATAAATATTATGGAATTTGATTGGATAACTAGTATCTAAAAACATCTTTTGGGTGTCTTTCATTAAAATTGCATAGTTTATCTTTACATGAGCTCCATAGGTGAATGTGTTATAGTGAATCCCAACATAGTGGGCTTTTTTGGTGAATGATTATGCCAAATGAAAGCATGATTTGTATGCCCATGTGCCCATTCATTCAAGATTTTTTTGTGATAGATATATCAAAAATAGATATATTTTTATAAAATTTATAACTACCTTGAATTATTGTCTTATTGAGATTTAAAGCATGGAAGATCGATCGTTTATGAAGATTGAGGCTAGCAACATAGAAATATTAAATTAAATGAATTATATCTACCTAAGTAATCCCATAATTAATTCATATCATAGTGAATTAGGCATAGGTGGTTACTCATTCCACTTGACCATTAACATCTTCATTGTCTTGAAGTAAGATCTATACAAAATTAATATTCTTAGTAGTTTGTTTTAATGTTTAAAAATTTTCAAAGATTTTAACAACATCGATGAGTATATTAATTAGTTTTCCATTAAATATTAGATAAAAGAAGTCATAAGCTAACCCTCTATATCCACATTTAAATGTAATATAAGTGGCCTCAGACTATATTTATATTTTTCAAAACCATCAATATTCTAAATGTCATCCCATGTTAAAATCTCGAAAAATAATGCTAGCATCAAAATTTGAATATAGATGTATTAAAATATAGAATTATTAGTTTATATTCAACAACCTATTTTAAGTTTTTTATTTAAAAAAAATGATATGTGAAGATATGAGTTGTATCTAACTTAATATAATGATGTTGTAATTAATATATAAGTAGTGTCTGTCATTCCAATATATGCAAGTAATAAGAGAAATGTGCCTGATGACAAAAAATGAATATCAATAAGTGCTCTACATATGATGACATCCAAGAGAAATAGTTGTAAAATCTTTCATCTTGCTTTATCGTATTGTATGCTCAAGGATTATCCCATATATTTTGTTGATCCTATCATCTACTTTACTTTAAATTGTGAAGAGTTAGTATGGGTGTGGATCATGAATGTTTTCATGTTCTAACACCATTTTATGATACTCTCTGGATTTGGTAAGAGTGAGGTCCCTTTCAACCCCAAACATTTTACTCAAAAAATGAAAAAAAAAGAAGTATTTAAAATCTAAAGATACCTTAAGTATGTCAAGTACTGTGAATCAATATCGATACCACATAGTATGTCCATAGATGTATGATGTCATGTTCTAATTTTACTTATTTACCAACAATGTATATCATTTATATTTTATATAAACAAACATTTACATTAATCTACATTGTCAAATATTATTTATAATACTTTATTTTTATTCATGGAAATGGATTTGTAATCACCACATTATTATTTTAACAAATCATCTATTATAAGTAAACCTGTAAAACAAAGACACTTATAATTTGGATTTCAGGTACAAATTTTGTATTGCTTGTTAAAGAGGGTTATGAGGATCCTCTCTAATTTATTTATTATTTTTTACTAGATAATGAGTAGTAAAACAAAGACAATCACAAATGTACATGATGCAAATTTTGTACTAGATAACGAGTAGTAAAACAAAGACAATTATAAATCTACATGATGCAAACTTTGTTAAGAAAAAAATGGATTTAAACACAAAACACAAATATGTGTGCATCATATTTATTAGTACTTTTAGACATGGAAGGGATATAAAAGATAAATTTATATACTTAGGACTAGAAAGAGTGAATAAGTAAAAGATGATTGGTGGAGTAGTTTTATATATGATTTTTCAAGTCATCACTTCCCCCAACTAAACCTTTTACTATTCTTTGATCAATCTAAACCTATTTACATGAAATCATAGTTATTAGAAGTCAAATGGTTTTGTTATACCTGCCCCTTATTTTTTAAAATACCCAAAATTGTCTTTTATACTCTTCCATTTATAATTTTCAATTATTTCATTGAATTACTTTATTCCCCTCCAATTAGGAATGGGAAAACCAAATAGTAAGAGGTTGATATGCTATGGAAATCCAACTTAATCTCTTTATTTTTTCCACGTCAATATATTTGGTGACTCTTTTGAGATTTTCAAAAAAATTATACCTTGAGAATGGCTCCTTCCTTTTCTATTCAAGGTGATATACTTCCATCTAACTAAACAAACATTATAAGTTTACTGAATTATTTATGTAATCAAGGATATGATATTAGAAGCACATCACCCAAATACAAGTTTTGATTATATTATTGGTAAATGTGAGGAACATCATAATAGTGTATATAAAATTCACATAATTGATTTTGATCTTTAGGAGTGCCACTATTATATATTTCAAAGGAGTGAGTCTCACTTACTAGTTTAGGCATATCACAATAGACTCTTATGAACTAGAATTTTAAAACTACCCCTCAAGGTAGACAATATATACTCTTACAAGATGTTTGTAACTCATTAGTTACGCTATTAATTGATTATATCTTATAGCTTATTTTTTAGTTTTAAAATTTTTGGATCTACATATTTAATATTCTTATTTAAAGTTATTTTTCATATCTTAATTGGCTATTCAATTTGATCCATCAAATTTTCATGGTTTGTATCTTCACATCCCTTTTCGTGAATTTTTTTTCTTGACTGATTCTCTAGTATGATTACAAGTTGTTCAAATAATATTTCATGTCTAATTATCCATGGGATGCCTCTATGTATAATAAATTATACTATGAATAATATATGTATCTATCAAATGATGCAATACAATTAAAAGGTTCCATGTTATACCTTTATAATTGGTCCTTTTCAATTTAGGGGTAAGCTTATTCCATCTAATTAAATAAATATTATAAGTTTCTTGAACTATTTATATGATCAAGGCCAAGTACTATTTTAGGCCTCTATTTGTTCCATCCTAGTTCTTGTAGCTACCTCCCTTTTGTTCATTAATGCAATCCAATCTACTTCTATCACACCTATCTTAGTAGCTATTGACCAAATTTGACTCCAAGTCAAAATTTTCACCCCTATATATTGAAAAATTTCATGTGGTATTTTAATGGTCTTTTCATGTCTTATAAGCTCCCTATAAGTCTTCATTTAATCTTGTTATCATTATTTAAGGTTATTTTGGAGAAGTTAAGATAATTTCATATTATATTTATATATTCGTCTAGGGGAGTCATTGAGATATAAAACATGGAAAAGCTATGTCATAGGTGATTAGGGGTTCATTAAAGTCATTTCATGTGTCAAACACTTTTTCAC
This sequence comes from Torreya grandis, assembly GCA_037957365.1. Lineage (NCBI taxonomy): Eukaryota > Viridiplantae > Streptophyta > Pinopsida > Cupressales > Taxaceae > Torreya > Torreya grandis. The sequence goes on from JARHVA010010564.1 coordinate 9,301, forward strand.
AGTGTTTCATAATATTTTGAAATGTATGAAGTTCATTTTTCTAGCTTGAAGGAAGTAAAAATGCATGAAAAAGTGATTTTTTGGATAAATATAATGTGCTTCCAAGTTACCTAAAGTAAAAGTTCATAGAATACACATTCTAAGGATCTTGGAGTAGTTGTGTAACTATCATACATGTTATCAAGTCAAAACAAAGTTAGATTCCTAGATTTTAATGCTAGTTTGAGGAGTTAGAAGAAGTTGTGCAAACTCTTTAAGTCATGTACAAGTGAAAACAACTCAAAAAAATCTTTTGTAATTATAATGTTTAGAAACCATCTTGGGAAGAAGTTTCAATATCCACAGTTTTAGACATATCCTTATCTCTCTCATCATCCCCTTCATAAGCTACTAAAGGCAAAATTCAAGTAAATGGTATAGGTTATATATGTATATTTGGGGGATTAAATTATTTCCAAAGTTTAGGATCCTTATGGGACTAAAATTTGTGTATTTTTTAATTATATTAATTCTCTTATCTTTATGAACAATCACTAAGATCCCAAGACTACTTTTTGAGAGCTAAAAACTCCATAGACTAAGTTTAGAGAAACCCCAATGAAAAATATGTATTCATAGATGATTTAAATCAATTGGAATGAGTGATAATAGGTATTTATAATCTCCAAAAACTTTCATTATTCATTGGGTCATGTGTGAATGGTCCTTTGGAAATTAATTTTTCTTTTGGGCATTGTCTGAAAGTGTCTAATAATTTTCCTATGCTTTTGAGTTCTCCAATTGTTTTGGTGCATCTAAGTGATTATTTTTGGTCTTATATAATCTTAAAAATCCATTCTATCCTTTTACCAACTACATTTTCCATACAAGTCTCAAGATTGTCATTCATTTCATTCACTCCTTGAGGCTATTTTTGTGTATTTGGATAAGCAGGGTGTTTTGAGTGTTTAAACATGTGTTTCCAAAGATATTGAGGTTTTTTTTTCATGTTAGATATGTTTATACAATATTTTAAATGTCCTTTAAGTATAAATAGTCATTTTTTCACTCATCAAAGGTTTCAAACCTTTGAAGGATGCTAAACAGTCTTCTACAGGTCTACAACTCAAGAGAAATTTCATATTGTTAATGTTGTTTGGCGGTTATATAGACATGAGATTATTATTATTTAATTAAAGTTTAAAAGGTTGTATTAGATATTGATAATGGTGTAATATTTATTTTCTAATAACCTAAGGAGAAAGAAGTGCAAACAAACCTAGTAACATAGTCACCTATAGAATGTGTGTGTATGAATAGTGAGCATATAGTTTGAGATGTATTGAAGAGTCCAATGAACTTTAAATGAAGTGAGAAAGATTAGATATGAGATTTAATAATTTTATATGGCATGGTAGGTTTGAAAAGTTCATCTCAAGATCATTTTATAGTCAACTATCCAAAAACACTACCTATAATGAGTTGTGAAGAAAGTGCCTCAAATAGGGTTGTTCATGAGTTTTGAAATCTTCAAGGAATTGGGAATATCTTTAGACTATGTGGATAGGATATACAAAGCTAATGAATATGTTTGATATTAGTCTTGGAGATGGTTTTGGAGACCTAAAATACTATAAACTCAACACCACATATAGCCAAGATTGAAATTGCCCTTAAATGTGATGTTGATATGGTCAAGTGTTTCAAGGTTTTAGGAGGTCCAAAGGTGAAAATAATAATGGGGTAAAATCATTAAAAATACTATAGTGGCAATGGGAAATATAAATATTGAAGTGAGCCTCAAAATTCACACAGTCAAATCCTCAAAAAGTATACTTATAGATAATTGATAAATTGGATTTGAATAGTGATTTTGGTGTAATGTTGGGAGTTAAATGGATTAAAAATGTTTGAGGATATAAAAAAAATAAAATAGAGCCAAAAAAGGGTTTTAGGATTGATTTTGGAAGCCAAGAAGAGGTGATACACAATTAGACCTTTTAGATAGCCACCTGCATCCAACTAGAGGCATGAAAACATTAATGATCAGAATGGAGCCTTTAGGACACTATGAAGGTTTAAATATAACTTTATAAATATCACATCACAATATTTAAGGGATATAGTGATAGAAGTAGAGTTCCTTGAACACTAAGTTGAAAAACCATTCCAAATACACACACAGGTAGTCCTCATCACCTACATGTTTATCTAAAACAAAAGACTGTATCTAAACCTAATAAAAATGGTTTGTGTGAGTATTTTGAGGTTATAAATAGATCAAGGTTATAAATATATATAAATCTAAGAATTTATAAGTGAGCAAGTAGGGGTTATGAGTTAAGATCATAGTCCTAATATGCACCCAAGCCTATAAGTCTACTTGAATGACTTAAAGTATCTAAAACTATTGAATAGTCATATTTATTTTTGTGAGTATTTAAATATGTTAATAAGATCAAAGTAATCAATCCATTGATAACAAATACTCTAAACAAGGTTTAGAGGCTAGTTGTCTATACACAGTGCATATACAATTTTACCTACAAAGTGCTAAGGAGTTGTTGCTTGATTGGAAGGTTAGAGTGAATAAGACAGTAATAAATGAAACATGTTTAATATTATGGTGTAATTATAATTTAATTACATTATACCCTTAACTCAAATAAAAATAAAGAAGCAAGTCCTATTTAGTCTTTCAGACTGAGTACACACATAGTCATATTGGGAAACCAATATTGAGGAGATGAAATGGAGTTATTAGAGTGATATGAGACCTTAGAAACTTTATAATATATTTAAATAGTATTAATAAAATTTACATTAATATATTATATACTGGTATAAAGAGGAAAAGGTGAAAATAGATAGCTAGGGTCACATAGTCAACTTATCTCATAAGCCCTAGGCAAAGCTCAATAAGGATGAAAGGAGTTAGGTGAATAAGAATAAAAATATGAAAATTATAGTGTTTCTAATATGACCTCATATAACTCATTTATATCATGGGATACCAAACCAAACTCAATAAATTTCTCAATAACCCAATTTGTGATCAGAGCTCTCAAAATGCCCAGTTTCAACCTAAGAGGTCATATTATTTTGATTGGAATTGATCACACATGTTTCATGTATCCTTGAAATCCTATGGGATGTTAAATAACTTAGTTCAATTCATATTTTTAAAATATTTTTATGCTTTTATGCCCTGAGGTTTATGAACTATCATTAAGAGTTCAAACCATTTCTAGGCTGCTTAGGAGAGCCATAAGGAACCAATGAGAGAGAAATAAATTTTCATGCCTCCATATGAACATGAAAAAATATAAAACCATATATAACGTGTTAAATAAACCTATTATAATCCTCACATGCCATTTTTTAATACAATATTGTATGGAGTTATACAAAACATGGCTAAAATAACTATTTTTTTGCTATTTTATAGGTCCATATAGTGAGTTAGAACTTTAAAGTTTTCATGGAGGTAGGGGAGGATATTTCATAACTAAATCACACATGTATTTATGTTTCTTCACCTCTTTATAACATATATAATAATTTTTCACTCTCTTGGTATGGAGGCCTAATTGAGACCTAGTTAAGAGAGAAAAAGGCAAAAAAGGACATCTCCACTCATTATCAGAGCATGAAATTGAACCTAGAGATGTAAATACATAGAGGGTACTATAATATTCCCTTAAATTCTCATTATATTTTATATTTTTATCCAAAAAATGAGTTTTTCATCATTTTAAGGCTATAAGGAATGAGTCCTATTTGAGGCTTTTGGTAGATAATGACTTGTTGGGGCTAGTTTAAGGAATCAACATGGATTAGTTCTAGTCTAATATGGTATGAATACTACATAAATTAAGTTTGAATGAGATAAATTAACTGAAACAAAGTTTTGACACTTGTGTGAAAAAGGCCTAAGGAGATGAAGAGCCCTCTAGACATCTTGTATGAGAAAGAGATGATGTCTCAAAGAGAAACTATTGTGGTTAGTTGAGAGGTGTCAAGATTAGATAACAAAGGTAGTAGAAACTGATATGACCATCATTAATGCCACTTGTCCTTCAACATGTCAAGATAAAGGGAAGTTTCAAGAATTTATTCAAGGTGTCAAGCATGTATTTTAATACCCATGTCACTTGGAGAGCTAGAGTATATTTAGAGGAGCTACACACATAATCATGTACATGTTGAAGCTATTCCATGACTCATTTTCTTGTTTTAACTCACATGACACTTATCTAATCTATCTCTCCTACACCCTTTTTCACTTCTCTCCCATATTCTCTATATATTGAGCCACTTTTGGATAAGTTTGATCCTTCACCTGAGTATGATGAAACCCTACTCATTTGAACCCTCTAAAAATGAAAAAAATATTTGGTTTACCTTCTCCACGAGTTATTTCATAGAGTTTGTTAACTAGTTTATCTTACTAAGTGATAAATTCTCTTCATTAGCATGTTATCCTTGTTTGCATTCATACTCAACTTTGAAATTATTTTGGAGGTCTATTAAATTATTTTAATGAATTTTTTCATGATTTTTAGTGAGTTGTATTTATGTAAGTGTCAATTCATGAACTTGATTTTAGTCTTCCTAGCTTAAGTTAGCTTCACAAACTTCCATGAGATATAATAATGCAATGAAAGTTAGTGTCATGTGTGGGAAAGGATTTTTTATTGAAATGTCATTGAAATTGGTTGTTAGTGGTCAAGTCAAAATTGGTGCATCACCTTGTTAAGAAAGACTCATTTTATGTTCTCTCTCCCATTTCATCCAAATGATCAAGAAGTTTAGGTGATGAGCTTCAATAAAAAAACCAAGGGAGATATCCCTTAAATATATAGGTTTAAGTCACTTAGAGGTCACCCAAAAACCATATTCAATTCATTTACATAGCTCAAGTTGAGAGGACTTGAATCACCCTCTCATAAGGTACAATTTTAAGCTATAATAGTAGCCTCCCCTTTGATCATTAATACCATTTATTTCTCTTTCTAATCATATTAATCTAATTCCTCACCTTTTGTTTTCTATTTATCAAGATAAGAATAAAAACATCTCAAAATCACATCACCCAAATACAAGTTTGGATTCCATTCTTTGTCATCACCCAAATACTATTTTGGATTCCAATCTTGGTCAAGTAAAGGAAAAACATAATTTTTATATAGAATTCACATAATTTATTTTTATCTTTAGGAGTGTTACTATTATATATTTCAATGGAGTGAGGCTCACTTGAAAGTTAAATGGGTATGCCATAATACACTCTCATGAACTTAAATTTTAACCACTTCTCCTCAAGTTAGACAACATACACTCATGCAATTGTATTGTTAACTGAATTATATCTTATACCTTATTTTTAAATTATAAAAAATTGCAACTTTACATATTTAACATTCTTAATTAAATCTATTTTATCATCTCTTAATTAGCTATACTAATTGAGCCATCAAATCTGCATGATATGTATTTTGACATCCCTTTTCGTGAATAATTCTTTCTGACTGAGCTCTTTAGTCTAAGTTTAAGTTGTTAAAAAAACATTTTAAGTATAATTTATCCATGGGATGCCTCTAGGTACAATAAATTTTACCATGAACAACATATGTAGATGTTGGATGTTACAGTGCCATCAAAAGGTTCATTAGTTTACCTTGAGAATTGGTCCTTTTCAATTCATGGGTAAGCTCATTCCATCTAACTAAAAAATCATCATAGTTTTTTTGAACTATTTATATGATCAAGGACAAATACTATTTTGGGCCTCTATTTATTTCATCCTAGTTCTTGTATTTAACTCATTTTTTCATTAATGCAATCCAATCTAATTCTATAAAGTATATGGATTGTTATCCTCCCCTCTAATCACTAATGTGGTTTATTTTATCCTTCTCATGATACTCATGTAATTCCTCACTTTTCTTTTCTCTTTATCAAGATAAGAATAAAAATGTCTTAAATGCACATCACCTAAATACATATTTGGATTCTATTACTAGCCAATATGAGGAATAACATAGTTGTGTATATATAATTCACATAATTGATTTTGATCCTTAGGAGTTCTACTATTATATATTTAAAAGGAGTGATGCTCACTTATTAGTTAAATGGGCATGTCATAATAGACTCTCATGAACTAAAATTTTATTTACTACTCCTCAAGACAAACAACATATAGTCTTGTAGGAGTTCTACAACTCATTAGTTGCACTATTAACTAGCTCATATCTTCTAACTTATTTTTCAATTTAAAAATTTATGACTCTACATATTCTAACTTCTTATTTAAAGTTATTTTTTCATCTCTTAATTGACAATACTAAATTTTCCATCAAATTTACATGGCTTTTATCTTGACATCCCTTTTGATTCAAGAAAATTTCTTCCTGACAGAGATCTTTAGTATAAGTGGAAGTTGTTGAAAAAATATTTCTTTCAAGTCTATTTCTTAGTGGGATTATGCTAGTTAAAATTGATTACAACACTAATGACATATGTATCTATCTGATGTCACATTACCATCAAAAGGTTCAAAAATATACTATTATGTCTAATTCTTCACTAAAGAATCCCCCAAGATTGCATTAAAGAAAAATGGAAACCATGTGGATGTTCATGTTATTCTTATCCTATTTAGAATGGGCATGTGCCCATTCTACATAAGATTGTGATACTATCAACTACCAATTTTTTGATCTTGTGTAAAATGGGATTAATTAATAAAATTATTAATGTCTTGTGTATAAAAAAACACAAGACAATTATGATCAATATATAAAATATCATCTCTAATTTATTACAATGCATTATTAAGACCAAATACAATGATTCAAATTTAATATCCAACAGACACATCTCATCTTCATGCGTATACTTTTCCTATCTAATTATTCATGGGATGCCTCTACGTACAACCAATTATACCATTAATGGAATATGTAGTTATCTAGTGCTACTTTACCATATCAAGGTTACACATTCTACTATCATGTCCAATATTCCTCTGAAGAATCCCCCTTAAAATTTGTGTTACATAGTATTTTTATATTGTGAATGTTCATATTAATTTTATCTTGTTTAAAAAATTCATCTACGTATTATATACAATAGGGGAATACTATCAATGGTATATCCAAGCAATAGTGGGTTTCTAATTGATTTCAATAAATGGGGTGTTTGAGTGGAAGTTTTTAAAAAAATCTTCTAGGTTTAATTCTTTGTGGGAGGATACTAAGTATAACCGATTATACCAAAAATAACATATGTAGTTGATTAAAGTCCTAGTAATGTCATAACATTTTTTAGTAAACTACCATGTCTAGTAGCCCATTGAGGAATCCCTCCCTAAATCTTGTGTTATAAAATATTGGTTAGAATGTGGATGTTTATAGTATTTTTATCTTGTTCAGAATGGGCTTGTTCCTATTCTACAAAAGACTAGAGTACTATCAATAGGATATTCAAAAAATAGTATGTCCCCATTTTATTTTAGAAAATGAGGTGTCTGAGTGGAAGTAGTTGAAAAAATATTTTAGGTCTAATTTTGCATGGGATGCTACTAGGTATAACAAATTATACCACAAACAACATATTGATTTAACAATTTTAGGAATATTGGTGTATTATTCCTAATTTAGTTAGGGGTCTGAAATAGGAAATCAATAAATAAATATGCAATAATTAAGCTACTAATTTGTGTAAATTAGATTTCAATTTTATTTTTTTTAAATAGTAATAAGAGATGGAAAAGAAGACTTAGTTGGAAACTAACTGATATAGATGAGATAGGGTTTAATATTCACTATGCAAGATAGGGGCACTATTATAAACTAATATCTTACCTTCATCTTATGATTATATAGGAGCATAAAAATTAGATAGGAGTGAAATTAGTGTTGTATTCCACCTCTACTATTGTTGTCCTAAGGATATAAGCTTTTTTGGGTTTTGTTCGTCAAGTCTGTGTAACCCTATCTATGAAGTTTTGGTATCTAAAAGTCTATAGAGCTCCATATAGATTAGAATTTATATTCAAAATCTATGCTCCATTATGATTTGACCAATTTTCAACAAGAAGGGGGATTAGTGTGTGTAAGATTCATTGAATATGTATCCACACCCTTTGTGTGGGCATGCTATCTACATACCAATATTATGAAGAAGGATCAAGCCATGTGTAGTTATCCTACTTGATGTGCTTTGTTTAATAGAGTGTATGAATATGAAAAATGCTAAACTTGATATGTTTGAGGTTGATAAGGAATGGTATAAGGATTTAAATAAGCTTTTAAGTATATTGGTTGATTATATGTAGATAATAGGGAAGATTGCTTGATTAGTCTTGCTTGTATTCTTATTTTCTTAGTGATATTTACCAAATCCTTTCCAAAGGATCTTTGAATGGGGTTTAAAAGGGATCTATTGGTCATGGGTTGAATATACTCATGTTAGGCTGATAGAGAAGGATGTGAAACCAGAAGGAACTAACCATTGGGGCCAAAAATACACTTGCATAGAAGCATTGAAAGTGGACAATAGTGGCACTAGTGTTATAGTCCATGTGTGGCACTATTTTCCTAATCTAATAGGGCCTAAGAAGATGGATTAATCATGGAAAAATGGGTTTGGCTCAACTAGGATCAAGTCTAAAAGGATACAGATCATTAGAAATCAATAAAAAGATGCCTATGTGGGTCATGAGAGTAAGTAAGAGGGACCTATGGGTTGGGTGTCATAAACCATACTCAAGTTACCAATTTTTTAATTTTATATGACCACGTTTACCTCCCCTTTATTCTAGTGATGCATCAAAGTGATATACTAAGATAAAGGAAAAATAAGAAGTGTACTTAAACTTACTTGAAAGGGTGAAGCTCATGAAGTTGTGGGATGTTGGGTGTGCATAGAGAGAGCATGTTGTGAAGTTAAAATTTATAAGAGAACACAAAGACTAGATCAATTATATTTTATTATTTTTTATAATAATAGAGTTTTATTCTTAATTAATAAACATGTTTAGAGTAAAGTAAATTATTAAATAATGTACAATAATTAAGCCACTAATTTGTGTAAATAGATTATATTTTTTCTTTTTTTAAAAATAGTAATAAATGAGAAAAAATATGACTTAGCTTATTATGAGTTATCTAGTCTAAGATATGGTCTGAGAATTAAGCTATAGGACTAGGATAGTATCAGAAATAGGTTTTTGAACTTCATTTTTTGATTGGATAAGAGCACCAAAAGTGGAACACCCTAATGTTCGGTGTTTTAGTCCTTTTTTGGCATTGTTGTCTAGGTGATCTGAGTTTTTTAGGTTCTACTTGATAGGTCTATATTACCCTGTCAGTGAAATATGAAAGCCCAAATGTCTATGAAGATCATTATGTATCTATTTTAATCTTCAAAAGCCCTAGGATCTCTTTGTGCTTGAACTTAAAAGGAATATTTGGGAAAGAGAGAGAAGGGATTAGTGTGTAAAGGATATATTGTATGCACTTCACATCCCATGTGTGGGAACACTACCTACATATCAATACTTTGAGGAGGGATCAAGCTAATGTAGTTATCCCATTGAGGTGTTTGGTATAATTATGTATGAAAATAAAAATAGATGTGAAATTGGGTATACTTTATATGGATAGGAACTATTGCAAGGGTTTAACTAAGCTTAGAATAGTATTAGAAGGTTGTATGTAGAGAATAGGGAAAAGTGCTTGAGTTTATTTGCTTTTATTCTTGCTTCTGTCTTTTAAATGAGTGTCAACCCTTATAAATAAACTTTGAATGGAATTTTTTATGGACCTAATGATCATGGTTTAAATGAATTTGTGTTATTTAAACATGAATTAAGATAAGGATTCAGTAGACAATGATATTTTGAGCCAACTTTGCACTTAGACAACACTAGAAATAGGATACCCTAGGTTTCAATGCTCATGTCCTAGTTGGGCACTATTTTCTAGAGGGAATGAGACCTAGGAGGATGGATCTGATCCTAAAAGAGCTAGCTATGTCTATAAGGGTTAAGTCCACAAGGTTGTGGATGATTGGGAATTAGTGAAATAAAATCCTATAAGGGTTGTGAAAGAAAGTAGGACTTATGGATTGGGTGTCATTAGCCACACTAAAGTAACAAAATTATGTATTTTATATGAAGAAATTTCCACCCATTATTATAGTGATGCAACAAATAAAAATACTAGGATAAAGGAAAAAATAGAAAGCATACCTAAACTTACCTATAAAGTTGAAGCCCATGAAGCTTGTGTGATGTTGAGTAATGTTGGATAATCCATAAAGAGCACATTGTGAAAGTTTGGATCTATGAAATGAAATAAAGAGTAGATCAATAATTATTATATGTAATACAAAATAAGAACATAAAAAATCTGATTAAAATAAAAAGGAAGAGAAAGAAAGAAATAAACCTCATCAGGTACATGAACCAATACAAAACATGTTGTGATCTTGAGTAAGGCTAAGTGATGCTAGATTGTGTTGGATGATGTTGTACCAAAATTCATATTATAAATGAAGATAAGTGCTCAATTCCATAAAAAGTGGGTCAATAATACAAAGGATAACCCTTTGGCTCCATTATCACCTACTAAGTGAAGCTAGATGATTATTTGTGTGATAATTGATATCTATACTGTGTGTCTAATCCGTCTAAATAAGTGGCTCAAAAATACAAATATTTAATCTTTGGATCCATCATTACCCAATGAAGTGAAGCTATGAAGTGATACTAGTATATAATAGATGTCATATGAGATGGCTCATGGATCCCATGGATGCTCTAAAAATCTAACAATGTGGCATGGATAGTTGAATATATGTTGGAAACTAGGCCACTCTTGACCATTTTAAAAGATGGAGGTTATGATTTTATGAAATCCAATACAAAATTGATGCAATATGCTTATGTGAAAATCAAATAAATAACTTGGGTTTGTGAAAAGTTTAACTTGATAATGATACTAATCATCCATAGATGGAATAAGGCACACAACTATTGAGAATGCCTATATAATAAACTAAACTCAGAAATAAAAGAAGACAAATATGCTATGCACATTACCCCCAATCATTAGTGTATAGAACATGTATTATTATCTAGAAGTTGTGTCAACTACCCAATCTAAAATTGGAAGTGAGATTCATCATGCTGCAAATGATACCCCCTATATCTGGATTCCTTGAAAAAACTATACTAAAACTATTGATTGTGACTGATCTAGATGTGAAAAAACTATAGCTAAGTTGAGATTTTTAATTGTTACTAGAAAACATAGTCATTTTTATTCCTAGACAAGAGAGCCAAAATGAGGACACCCTTGTGTTTGGTACTACTATCTTTTTTTGATGTTGTTATCCTATGCTCAAATTCATTGTTGTTCTAGAATTGTCACTATTTTTTTATTCTGTTCTGACTAGTTTGACTTTTGGATTATAAATTGGGTGATCTAAATGTTATTGTTTTGATTACTAGGATCTTTGATCTTTGTAAAAAAACCCCTATTTTTTCCCCCTAATTTTAAGGTAGGAATGATAAACCTAAAATAACTTCCCTCAGAAGAAAAGAGTCTTATAAGCATGCTATGTTACATAGATACATGATATGACAATGTTATTTGACAAGATATCTCTAGATAAATTAATGCTTGTATTGAAATATTTTTTATATCAATAGGGGTATTCCTAGATAGATATAAAAATGTAAAATAATGTACAATGTAATGAACTAGAACTAGAAATGTTAGATGTTAGTTGTTACTTGTTAGTTGTCAAGGAGAGATGGATCATGATGTCCATCACAGAATTTGAGAAAGCAAGTTAAATGAATGATATGGATCATGAAATTTCAAACAAGGACAAGAAATCAATCAACAAGCATACAAATCAATAAGCATAAAATGTTGTCCAAGGGGACCATGCAAATAAGGGACATGGGCACATGTCACTCAAACTGAAAAGCAAACATACAAAGCATGTTCAAATGCCACATAAACATACAATTTAAAACAATAAAATATTTTCATGAGGGCCATAGGCACATAGAAGAGTAAAATAAAGGGACATTGGAAAATTTCCAAAGGTACACACACATGAATAGAAGCAAAGGACATTGGCAGATGTCCTAAGGCAAACATAAGAAATAAAATTGGAATTGAAAATGCAATCTTATCTAGCTATGTAAAATAAGAAAGGAAAGCATGTAAAATATATAAAGGTGCAATGAAATCTAACTAATCAAAGCAAAATTTAAAGTATACAAGACACATTTAGCACAAAACTAGGTCTATGCTAAGAGATACACAAGTACTAGATACTAGTGAAATGTCAATATAGTAATCTATGTAATCTAGTAAGTAATGTACTTCAATATGATAACTTAGATTGTGTAGTGTAAGATTGACTAACTTGGATGTTTTTGTCATGTAGAATATTCCCCAAATGTGTATGTATAAATATGTTTGTCTCAAATGTAGAAGTAAGAATGCCCCCTCAATGGGTAGAGTGAAGTAATCAAGTAGCTAGATGTCACTGCACACACTCAAAGAGGATTAAGTGAAGCATGTTAATGTAGATAATCAACAAAAAATAACATGAAATAATAAATGTAATTCATATAATGATAGTAGTAATGTAAATCATTGATGATGCATATAATCAAAATGTTTTTGGTATTTTGATAAATTTGAATGTTTTTATATTTTGAAAAATTTTGTATTGTTTTTGTATTTTTATATAAGCTATGTACAATAGAGAAAAATATATTATGTAAAATTAAGATGGGATAGGATGATACTAATCGATGAGTCTCATGGGAGACTCCCTATCATGGTGTCTTATATCAAGGAGTGGAATTGTGTATGAATGTGAAGCATGATCAAAATAGTAAGATTATGGATCTAAAAGTTGTATGTGTTGTAAATGCTCTAAAATCTCTAAATTAGAAACTAAATTTTTGTTCCCGCTATAATTATGAGAAGTGGATGTAACTATAGGGATCTTAGGGACCCATATGGAAGTAGGAGATGCTCTCTGACATGTGCTTTATGTGTAGCTACACCCATGCGATCTCAAGGAAACTACTCTAGGTGTTAAAAATATAACTAGAAGTTATCTAGAATCCCAAATATATGGAGGTGTATGAACCTTCAATATTGGTGATGGATGTGTCAATTATGTCTTAATTGGTACCAGAGGAAGAACTATAACTTATAGGAAAATTGAAACTAGTGTAGAAGCTGAAACCGGTGACTATAAAGTAGATGGCTCTAATGTGGGTAGTGGTAATTCATATGGAACTCCACCAACTATAATAACCTAATTAGTGTGAGTGAATTTCACACATCTATGAGTTGTATATGGTACTACTCAAAAAAATTTAATCCATAGGTGACCAAGTAACATATCAAAAACTCTCGTATTGGAAACTATAGTGAAATGTGTGGTCACATGTGTTGGACTAGTCTATAAAGGAAGTGCAATCTCACCCAATGAACTTTGTATGTTCCCACTGAATCTATTGATAGTTGTATATATATATAGGTGATATCTTGATTTGAATATCCCAAATACTATAATAATTTAATGGTGCACATGTTGACACTAAAACTATTATCAATGAGAATGTTGTGAATGGGCTGATTATGAATATGTGCTCTAATAAAGAGTGCATTATAATATGAATTATCCTACATAATCTCTTGATCTGAGAAGGATATCAAAGGTATAGTTATAACATTGGACTCATACACACCAATCATACCACACAAAGGATGTGACTCAACTAAAGGTGCTTAGTATGTAAATAGTGGTGGAAGTGCATGATATGCATGGTGAACCCATGATGTGTCCCCTGTATCCTATTTTGAATGTTGTGGAAATGGATTTGAAAAGATTTCTAAAATCTTTATTCTATTTTGGTTTTTCTTATGGAGGCTCAATTGAAGTGCCAAGATTAAGTAGGTGGTCATATATTAAGTCTTGTATCTTATGCTTCAAATTGATGTATTTATTTGTAGTATGGCCTAGTGCCTTATGGTAATCACAAAATGTCTACTGATCATATCCCTTGGGAAGAGGTTTGGTTGGATCAAATTATTGAATAGGAGGGAGAGTAATGATTTTAAAATCCAAAAGTTATAAAACCCTAGCTGGAGGAAGTGGAAGATGTGAGAAAGTACACTGAGGGGGTGATAATAAAACTATATGTTGAGGAGGTTTTGAAGCTACATTTATTGTAGGTTTATTATGCCCTTTTTTATCATTGAACTTGACCTTGTATGGGAATTTATTTTTACTCTTATTAATTATTTCTAGAATACTTGTATACTTGAGTTTTCTCATTGAAATTAGTTTCACTTCTCTTTCCTTTAGTGTATGACACAGTTCAGTGAAGGAAGAGAATCACTTAAACATAATTGATTCATGAATTTCTAGTAGAAAACTCTATTTGAAGAGATCTTATAACTCCTAATCTTGCATGGGACTAGTCATCTTAACCAAGATGGTCTTATACCAAAGAACATAGTCTGTGAAATGCTCATTTGGTTATTGTTTGTATTTATCAATTTGAGCATATGAAACCTTATCACCAATGTTAATGCTGAAGTGTGCTAAGAACATGTCAGCTAAAGGATTAAATACATGAATTGACTAATTCAATAGACTATATAACCATTGTAAATTATAATCCTTTAGGCTTTATTTAAATAGCTTGGTAAGTAGCTAATCATTGGGTACATAGTCCAAGCATGCTATGTGAAATGATCTCAAGTGTGTCTCTATATCACCCTTGCCATCATAAAGAGTAAGTTTGGGTTGAACAAAACCTTGTGGAAAGGGTGTAGAAGCAATGTGACATGCCAATGGTGTATGAAAAATAGGAAAATAATCCAATGCTTGTGTAGTTCTAGTGGTACCTTACTCAAGATGTATCACCTTTGATTGAATATATATTATCTCTTGCACAAAGGCTACCAAATCAAGAGAGAGGGATGTACTAGATGTAACTCATGGCATAGAAGAAGGTTAGGCTGCTATAGGGGGTTGTTGAGACATAGTTTCCCCTATAGTGTCACTTTCAACTATTTTCTCTATGGTTTAAGAAGATTGACCATTGTTCTCTTTTTGTTGTTCCTCTTGTAGAATTCTAAGCATGTCATCTTGCATATCCAGATGTTTTGTTAAGAGTTCTTGAAGTTCTCTTTTATCAATTTCATCAAAACTAATATATTAGGCCATTTTGAAAGAAGGAAAATAATTTATAATGTGTTTGAATTCTTTGTAGTATGTTTTAATAGGAAATGTGATATAAAAGGAAAGTATTGACTATAAGAAACATAAAGTCTTAAAAATAGGTAATTAGAATTTGTACAAAAAGGATACAGAGCTTTGAAACATGTAAGGTGATACTGAAAGAAGTAAAATAGGAGCTAGTACATGTAACTAGGGATTTTTTCAAAAATATTTGTGTAAAATAATATGAATTTTTAAATTTAAAATTGATTTTTTGAGTTTGATATGCAACTAAAAATTCAGAAAATGATTGGAAAAGTAATAGAAAATAACTAGGTGCTAGTTAATGCAACTAGGGATTATTGAATGAATTTTTAAAATTAGTATGACAATTTTAAAAATTCAATATGAATTTATATAAAATTTGTATAATTTTGATTTAAAAGTTAGGAAAAGATAATAAATATTTCTAAAATCAGTAATATATTTTTCCTATTGTTTGGAATGTTTTTGTATGCAAAAAGGACCTAGTATGTGCTAATTATGGGTTTTATAAAATATATCATAATTTTGAAATTAATTTCTAGATTTATGATTTTTAATTATAGGAAAAATCAATAAATCATGTAAAACAATTATAAATAATTTACCTTAAGTTTTATATGGTTTTTTTACAGAAATTCAAAGTATGTCGGGTTCACCAAATGTTTTATTGTTTTTTAGAATAATGGAGTTTTATTCCTAATTAATAAACATGTATAGAGAAAAGCGAATTAGAAAATGTTTTTTAATAATTAAGCCACTAATTTTTGTAAATAGATTTTTTTTTCCTTTTTTTAGTAATATTAATATGTGAGAGAAAATATGATAGCTTAGTCTAAGATAGGGTCTAGGAATTCAAGTTCAGGACTGGGACAATATCATAAATAGGTTCTTAAACTTAATTTTATGATTTTATAAGAGCATAAAAATTGGGACACCCTAATATTTGTCACTATAGTCCTTAGCATTGATGTCTAGGTGATTTGATTTTTCTAGGTTTTGCTTAATAGGTCTATGTTACCCTGTTAGTGAAATATCAAAGCCCAGAAGTCTACAGAGCTCACTATGCATCTATTCTAATATTAAAAATCCTTATGATCTCTTTGTGATTGAACTTGAAAGGAATATTTAACAAAGAGAGAGAAGGTATTAGTGTGTAAAGGATATGTTGGATGCACTTCACACCCTGTGTGTGGGCACACTACCTATATATGAATAGTACGAGGAAGGATCAAGTTAATGTAGTTCTTACATTGAAGTGCTTGGTTAAATTATGTATGAAAATGAAATTAGATGAAAAACTAGATGTAATTCAAATTGCTAGGGACTGGTGCTAGGGTTTTAATAATCTTGGAATAGTATTGGAAGGTTGTATTTAGAAAATAGGGAAAAGTGCTTGAGTGTACTTGCTTTTATTCTTATTTCTCTCTTGTAAATGAGTACCAACCATTCTAAATAGACTTTGAATGTATTTTTATAAGGAACCTAATGATAATAGGTTAAATGAATTCACATTAGGTTGATTTTTTTTTAAAATAAATATTCAATAAAAAATGACAATTTGAGCCAACTTTGCACTTGGACAACAGTGCTAGAAATAAGACACCCTGGGTTTCAATGCTCCTGTCCAATTTGGGAATTTTTGTCTAGAGGGAATGATATCTATGGAGATAGATCTAATATTGAAAGAGCCACTTGGGTCTATAAGGTTTAAGTCCATAAGGCTATGGATGATTGGGAATCAGTGAAAGAAAAGCCTATGAGGGTTGTGCAAGCAAGTAGAAGGACCTATGTATTATCTCTCATTAGCCACACTAAACTAACCAAATTTTGAATTTTATATGACTAAAAGTTCTTAATAGATACACTATATCTAAAATAAGAATGTAAAAAACTAGGTAAGAGAGAAAAGAATGAGTACACCTCACCAAGTATGTAGACCAATACAAAACCTATTGTGATGCTGAGTGATGTTGAGTAATGCTAGATAATAAATTTGGATCAAATGGTCATATCATAAATGAGCATCGACAGTAATATCATAAATGGATATGAGTGCTCAATTGATCAAAAGTGGATCAAGAATGTAAAGGCTAGCCCTTTAGCTCCATTATTTCCCACTAAGTGAATTTAGGTGTTCATGCATGTGTTTATCGATGTTTGGATTATGTGTATAATCCCTCTAAGTAGGTGTCTCAAGAATCCAAAGGCTAGTTAGTCCTTTGGCTCCATCATTTCCCCATGAAATAAAGGTATGAACTAATATTAATATGAAATGTGTGTCATATGATATTTATCCTAAAACCCATGAATGTCATATGATCTAACAATGTTGGCATGGATATCCAAATGTATGCTAGAAACTAGGCCACTCTTGGCCACTCCAAAAGATGGAGATTAGGCTTTTATTAAAGCCACTCTTAAACTAGTGCACTAGGCTTATATAAAATCTAATCCAAAAATGTGGGAGTTAGGTTTGTATAAAATCCACTCCAAAATGATGCCAACCACCTATAGATAAAATAAGGCACATAACTACTAAGAATGCCTAGGTAATGTTGAACTTGGAAAGAAAAGAAAACAAATGTGTCATGCACATTGCCCCCAATCACTAGTGTCTAAAACATGGATTTTGATATGGAATTTATAATAACTATCATATCTAAAAATAAAAGTGAGAGACATCATACCATGCATGATTCCCCTTATATCTAGATTCTCTAAGCAAAAGTGTACTGAAAACTATTGATTTTGAACTAGATTGATTGTGCAAAATAATAGTGAACCTAATTTTTTTATTTCTTTTAAAAAGTCTAGATTTTCTATTATTTAGATAGGAGTACCAAAAATGAATAGTAGTGGCACTATCACTATTGTCCCATCTCTATGACATTATCCTCAACCAAATCTGGTAATTATTCTGCCATTTTCACTATCTACTTGGTCTATTTTGACTAGTTTGATGTCTGGTTGTTGTTTTAGGTATGATAAAAGCTCGACACTTGACTATCGAGATCTCTTATCTCTTTGATAGAATATTTGTTTATTTCCCCCTCTTTTAAGGGTAGGAATGAAGACCCTATAATGACTACACTCAAAAGAAAGATCCCTGCAAGTGTGTTATGTTATAAAAATACATGATATATTAATGATAATCGATAAATTATCTCAACATATAACATGGTTTTTAATGAGAGATTGTTAGATCAACAAGGGCATGCCTAAATATATGTAACAATGTAATATCATGTGTAATGTACTAAACTAGAATAGAAGGTTTGGTTCATTGTTACTTGTTAGTTTTTATTATCAAGGAGGGATGCAACATAAGGTCCATCATGGCATCCAAGATATAAATATAATGCATGATTGGGATCATGGTTTTGCAAATAATGAGAAGCAAACAATCAAAAAACACACAAGGCAAGAAGTAAGAAGCATAAAAAAATGGCCAAGGGGCCAAGTAAACAATGGATATGATCACACATCACTCAAACTAGAAATCAAGCATACAAGACATGCTCAAATTCCACATACATATACAATTGAAATAAACGAGGGTTGGAATTAGGGCCATAATCAAATAGAAGAGTACAGAGAAAGGACATTAGTAAATATCCTAAGACACACACATGAATAGAAGTAAAGGACTTTTAAAATATCCTAAGGCACATACAAGACATAGAAACAAAGGACATTGGCAAAGGTCCTAAGGCACATCTAGGAGACAAATAGGAACTGAGAAATGAAATCACATCTAGCTATGCAAAATAAGGAAGTAAAATATGTAAATATTGGAAATACAATATATGAAACTAATTAAATCAAGAAGTGAATGTATAAAAGACATGTTAGTACAAGATTAGGTATATTCTAAGAAATACATAAGTGTTATATACTAGTGGAATGTTGATGAGTAATCTATGTAAGATAGTAAGTAATATACATCAGCATGACAAATAGAGTGTGTGGTGTAAGGATGACATGACCTAGATGGTGTAGTCATATATAAGATGCCCCCAGTGGGTATGTATATTGATGTGTGTCTTGAATGTAGAAGTAAGATGCCCCCTCAATGGGTAAAGTGAAGCAATAAAGGATCTAGATTTCAATGTACACACTCAAAGAATGTCAAGTGAAGGATGGTAATGTAGATAAATCGATAAATAATAGCATAAAACAAAAAATGTGAGTCTAGCATAGTATTATAAATGTAGAGAATATACAATGGATAAAATTAAAATGTTTTTGGTATTTTACATATTTGAATGCTTTTGTATTTTGGAAATGTTATATTGTTTTTAGATTTTTGAGATTTTGAGCTATGTAAAATCAAGCATAAGAAACTACGTACATGCAAAATTGAGGATAAATGATAATAATCAATGAGTATCATGGAAACACCCTATCATGGTTTCATGTATCACAGAGAGGAATTATGCATGATCATGAAGCATGATGGGAATGTTGAGATTGTGGCTCTAAAATTTGTATATGTTTCAAATACTCTCAAATCTCTAGAGTAGAAACTAATTGTGGGGTCCCCTTGTAATTGTAATAAGTGGATGCAATTTTAGGGCTCTTAGGGACCCATCTAGTAGTAGGATAATCTCAATGAACATGTTCTTTGTGAGTAAATGCATGATATCTCAATGATACTAACTTGGGTGTGAACATTGTAGCTAGAAGATATCTAGAATCCTAAAGCTATGGAGGTGTATAAACTCTCTATGTTGGTGATGGATTCCTCAACTATGTATGAATCAAAACTATAAGAGGAACTATAACTGGATGAGCAACTAGAACTAGTTTCAAAACTAAAATTGGTGGCAAGACTAAAACTTGTGATTGTGGAAAAGTAGATGGTTCTGAAGTGGGGAGTGATAACTCATATGGAACTCCACCAACTATAATTACCTGATTAGCATGAATTAATTTCATCCATTTGTGAACTATATAAGGTATTTTTGAAAAATTTTGAATCTAAGGTTGACTAAGTAGCATATCAAAAACTACTACATGGGGAACTATAGTGAATGGTACATATATGTGTGTTGGACTAACCTATTAAATGAAGTACAATCTCACCCAATGAAATTTGTATGTGCCTACTGAATCCATTGATAAATATGTCCATCAATTTAATATCCTACTTTGAATATCCCAAATGTTGTAATAATGTCATAGTACACATATTCATAATAGATCCATTATCTATGAGAACACTATGAATAAGATGATTATGGATGTAAGCTCTAATAAAGAGTGAATGATAATTTGAATCATCATCAATGATCTCCTACTCTAAGAAGGAGATAGAAGTTTTCACTAGAATTCTAGATATATACACCAATCATTTTGCTTAAAGGATGTAACTCAATTGAAGGTGCCCTGCATGTATCTGGTAGGAGATGTGCATGATATACATGGTGAACCTTATATGTATCCCTTGTCTCTTATTTAGAATGCTATGAAAAAGGGTTAAAGAAGATTATTAATGATTTATCCTATGTTTACTTTGCCTACGGAGGCACAATTGAAGTGTTAAAATCAATATTATTTCCATCTATCAAATCCTGTATCTTATGAATCAAACCAATGCATCTATTTGTTGTATGTCCTGGTGCCATATGAAACTCAAAAAAAGCATTTTGATAATATACCTATAGAAGAGGATTTGTTGGGTCAACTTCCTAAACAAGAGGGAGAGATATGATGTTACATTCTAATAGATATTATAAAACTCTAGCTAGAGATATTGGTATATTTGTAAAGGTTCACCAAGGAGGTGTTGATAAAACCACTTGTTGAGGGGAATCTAAAGCCTTATTAACTATAGATTGATTTTGACTCTTGATATCATTGACCTTGAATTTATATGGGAGTTTTTTGTTACTCTTGTTTATTATTTTTGAGATACTTTTATACTTGAGTTTTCCCATTGAAATTAGTTTGACTTCTCTTTCCTTTAGTGTGTGACATAATTCAGTGAAGGAAGAAAATATTTTGAACATAATTGATTCATGCAAAGATTGTAGAAGACTTTATTTGAAGATATCTTGTAACTCTTGATCTCCCATGGGGATAGTCATCTTAACCAAGCTAGTATTATATCAAAGAACATAATCTACGAGATGCTCATTTGACCTTTGTTTCAATTATGCAACTTGGGAATATGAAACCTTATCACCAATGTTAATGTTGAAATGAGATAATAAAATGTTGGTTAAAGGATTGAATGCATTGACTGACTAATTCAGTAGACTATACAATCATTGTAAAGAATAGTCCTTTAAGCTTTGTGAAAATATCTTGATAAGTAGCCAATCATTTGGTACATAGTCCAATCATGCTGTGTGAAAAAATCTCAAATGTGTCTCTAGATCACCCTCACCATCATATAGATTAATCTTGGGTTAAACAAAACCTTATGTCAAGGGTGTGAAAGTAATGTGACTTGCCAATGGTGTATTTAATAGGACAAAATAATCCAAATCCTATGTAGGTCTAGAGGCACCTTGCTCAAGATGTATAACCTTGGATTGAAGATATTTTATCTCCTACATAAGGGATGCCACATCAGGAGATAAAGATGTACTAGTTATAGATGGTGGCATAGAGGTAGGTTGGGTTGTTATAGGGGGTTGTTGAGACATAGTTACCCCCATAGTGTTATTTGAAACTAGTTTCTCTAAAATAATGTAAGATTTAACTTGCTTAGACTTTTTAATTTCCATGATAGATTGTAAAATTAGAGTAAGATCTTGGGGATGGTCCCAAAGTCTTTCTAGAAAGATTTATAGGATTAAATCTTTATTGAGGACAACTCCATTATTAACAATTGGTGGAAGTTTGATCAAGATTCTGATGTGGTGGATCATGAACATCAATGTTTGTATCATCATTGTTATTCTCATTTTTTTATTTGTCAAAATTATCCTCATTGAAATTGGTATAATCTAGATGTGTAAAATCTATAATAGGAACCTGAGTTGGTTGTGTATCCATGGTATATGGTTGAGTTATATGAATATGGATGAATTAAAGAGGATTTCCACTAAGTCTTGCACTTCATCTCAAAGGAATATATGTAAGGAACTTAGGTGGCATAATGATAAAAATTAGATAATAGTGTAAAAGATTAAATAGATATAGTATAAGCAAAGAACTACAATATGCATAAACACAATACAAAGCTCAAAAACATGTAAGGTGATACCTCAAGAGGCAATGGGACCTAGTATATTATACTTAAGGTTTTGAAACTGATATATTTTTTTGAATAATACTATGAAATTTTGAAAATGAAAGTGGATTTTTAATTTAAATATGAAACTAAAAAAATTAAAAATTTATTAGAAAATTAGTGATTTAAAGAGACCTAATAGATGTAACTAGGGTTTTGAAAAATAAATATTTTTGAGAAGTACTATTTAATTTTTAAATTTGAATGGATTTTTTAATTTAAATATGCTAGTAAAAATTTAGAAAATGATTGAAAAATGATTGGGAAAATATTGGGACCTAGTATGGGCAACTAGGGTTTGAATAAGATATTATTTTAAAATTACTACAAAACTTTAAATTTTAATGCTAATTTCTAATTTTATTATGTAGGTAAAAAAAAATTAGTAAGAAATTTACCCTAGGGTTTCTAGGGTTTTTATGTGCAAATGAAGTAAGTCAAGTTCACCCAATGATTTAACAATTTTTAGAATATTAGTATATTATTCTTAATTTTGTTAAGGGTCTAGAATAAGAAATTAGTAAATAAATATGCAATAATTAGGATATTGATTTCTATAAATTATATTGCAATTTTGATCTTTATAAAAATAAAAATAAGAGTTGAAAAAGAAGACATAGCTAGGAAATGATTGATAAACTAAGATAGGGTTTGATATTCACTATGCTAAATTGGGACACTATCAAAAACTGAGATCTAACCTTTATTTTATGATTGGAAGAGAGCACAAAAAGTGGATAAGATTGGTACTAGTGTTATAGTCTACCTGTATCATTGTTTTTATAAGGATCTAAGCTTTTTGGGTTTTTTGGCAAAGTCTATATGACCTTATCTATGAATTTTTGGTAGCTAGAAGTCTATAGATCTCCGTATACAGTAGATTTTTATTCAAACCCTATGATTCATTATGATTTTACCAATTTTAAGAAAGAGGGGGGCTTAGTGTGTGTAATATTTAGTAAGAATATATCCACACCCCTTATGTGGGCACATTACCTACATACCAATACTCTAAAGAGGAATCAAAACATATGCAGTTCTCTCACTTGATGTGATTTATGCAATAGAGTGTATGTAAATGCAAAATCCTGAACCAGATATGCTTGTGGTGACTAGGGACTGGTATAAGGATTTAAATAAGCTTATAAGTGTATTGTCTAGATGTATGCAAAGAATAGGGAAGATTGCTTGAGTAGTCTTGCTTATATTCATGATTGCTTACTAATATTTTCCAAACCCTTTATAAATGTTCTTTGAATGGGATTTTATATGGATATATTGGTCATGGGTTGAATGTACTCATATTAGGCCAATAAGGAGAAGGATGGGGAAGCGAAAGTAACTGACCATTAGGGCCAAAAATGTGCTTGGACAAGAGTGCCAAAATAAGATTAAAGTGACATCGGTGCTATAGTCCAAGTGTGGAACTATTATCCTAAGATGATGAGGTATAGGGGGATGGCTTAGTCATGGAAAGAGGAGTGTAACTTAGCTAGGATAAAGTCTAGAAGGCTATGGATGATTGGGAATCAATAAAAAATGCATATATGGGTCATGAGAGATAGTAAGAGGGACCTACGGGTTGGGTGTCACAAGCCATACTCAAGTTATAAATTTTTGCATTTTATATGTCTACATATATGTAGTTTATTTATGTCACGGTACCATTACAAAGCTTTATAGTACACTATTATGTCTAATACACCACTGATAAAACCCCTCAAAATTATGTTATAAAATATTTATTAGAAGGTAGATGTTCATATTATTCTTATCTTATTTATAATGGGCATGTTGCAATTCTACACAAGATTAGAATATTTCTTAGAGTGGGTGGTCACCCACTCTAAATGAAAGATAGTACATAGAGTGACAACCATTAGTACTCATCATTATATATTAGTATTTGAAAATCTATTTATTTTTTGTTTAGCCAAATTTACATACGATGAGTGAAAACAAACATGTAACTCATTATTTTTTTACTAAATCCATTCTGAGAAACCTCAATTAGAGTTGTTGGCTGCCCACTTTAAATTTTGAGAAAATACTATTAATCCTAAATTAGTTGTAAACTATTATTATCTGAAAAACTACATTGCATGTTAATATGTTTGCACTATATTTATTATCTAGAATAATGTTGATCCATAATTTACACAAATTAGTAGTATATATTTATAATTTACATATGTTTAATATGAGAGATTAAATTGGATATAATGAGATTCACTTATCCTTTACATGTTCATAGATACATTGTGATAAATTAATATTAAAGGATAATTAATATAGTTGATGTCCCTAACAACGTCAAAATCCCATTTGATTAGAATCATTGGTGGATAAAATCCCCAATAGTCAAACTAAATAATTTTTTGAGAAATAAATCTTTAGTTAAGTACTCACAAAATTCATGACGATTGATTACTTTGGTTATCATCATTAATGTGATTGATTTAGATGGTGTTAAATTAATGTGTGAGATTAAAATAATGATATTTAAGTGATTATTATTGTGTTAAGGTGTTAATGTTGATAGATATTAAGTATGATTTAACATTTAATAATGAGTTCATTCATGATTAGACATGTGATTATTAAGTGTGATAATGTTACATTTTTTAACATATCAATAGTTTCTAGAATATTTATATTTAGTTAGAAGGTTTTTTAATATTAGTTTTATTTTCAAATTATGAAGGCTATATTCATCTCCTTATCTTGATCGATACGTCTAAATTATAAAATAAATTGACAATGACATTTTAGTTAATGATGATGTTTTGTGATATCTAATTCAATCTAGTCGTGCATATAATCCTACCATTTTGGTAATGCACTTTTGGCTGAAATGAAATTCAATTCTATATTATTAATCATGTGTATCTTTACCATTGATTATTAATATTAATATTAATAATAATTCTTTTAGGAAGTCCATTTTATCAAATACTATTTAAGTCTAATTTTTGTGGAAATTATAATAACGCTCATGACATCAGAGTGGAGATGGAGAAGTTACTTTAGAATTACATACTCAAACTTTTGATGCTCAAAATAATTGAAATTATGTTCGCAAAGATGTCTAAATCCATTTAGAGTTGCATAATTGGTGGATAAAATCCCTAGTAATAAAATTGAAATTTTTTGAGAAATAAATCTTTGGTAAAGTATTATTTTTGTGACACACAACATTCATGACAATTGATTACTTTGGTTATTATCATTAATGTGAGAGATTAAAATGGTGATATTGAGTGATTAATCTTGTGCTAAGGTTTTAATGTAGATAAATATTTGGTATGAATTAACATTTAATAAAAGGTTCATTCGTGACTAGACATGTGATCATGAAAAGTGATAATGTTACATATTTTTTACATATTAATAGTTTACAAGATGTTTGTATTTAATCATAATGTTTTTAAACATTATTTTTAATTTAAAATTATAAAATCTAAATTCATCTCCTTGTCTTGATCTATACGTCCAAATTATAGAATAAAATGATAATCATCTTTCAATTAATTATGATGATTTTGGAGATCCAATTCAATCTAGTCATGTATATAATCTGAGCATTTTGGTAATATACTTTCATATGAAATTAATCTCCATTATAAATTATTAATGGTGAGTTTAATCTTTCCATAGATTAATAATAGTAATATTAATGGTTATTCTTTCAAGAAGTCAACTTTCTCACATACTATCTAAGTATAAATTTTGAGTAAATTATGATAACACTCATGACATTAGGGTGGATCTAGAGAATTTATTCTAAAATTAGATACTCAAAATCATTGAACATTATGATCAATAAGAATACAAGAAAGGAGATTATTATTATGTTATTATGATCAAAATCAGTTAAAAACAAACTAATGAAACTTACACATATATCCTAGACACTTAAGGAGCTGTAATATTATACAAGTAGCTACCAAATGAAAATAAAATAAACAATTTTACTTGCTTGAGAGTAAGAGTTATATGTTGGTAATGAATTGATGTGCTCAGTTGTGTGATCAAGAATTATTTGGCAATGGAGATTTTTACACCAACTCTCCTTATCATCTTGTAATGTTAGGATTGAATTTGGGTTTGTCTTGACTTGGATTAACAATGTAGCATCATAACATTATATAAAATAAGCTTTTTGAACAATATGTGAAGACTTGTATTTATATCATTTAAAACTAACCCTAACTCAAGTGTGGTTAGGTTTATATTAACCAAGGTTAATTTTGGGATGGGACAAGCCATTAATATTTATAGTTAATAATCATGGCTCACAAATATATATATATATATATATATATATATATATATATATATGTATATATATATATATATGTATATATATATATATATATATATATATATATATATATATATATATATATGTATATATATATATATATATATATATATGTATATATATATATATATATGTATATATATATATATGTATATATATATATATATATGTATATATATATATATATATGTATATGTATATATATATGTATATATATGTATATATATATATATATATATATATATATATGTATATATATATATATATTTGTTTGATATATTTTGATTACTTGATAACTCACAAAAGATGATGTCATGATGATGATATCATTTTAGATATTTATGTGATGTCATGATGATGTCATCAATCCATATTTATGAATTTATAAAAATGTAAGTTCAAAAATAAATTTAATTAGGGGATTTTCACCTATACATTTAATTAGGTTTACCCATTAAGCAATCTTAATCAAGTTAATTATTATTTTTGAATTTTGACAAGTTATCCTCACTCATGGTCAAAAAGGTAAATTTAATAGGTCAAAACTTGACCAAATATGAATTAGAGGAATATGATAATTTCATATAGTGTATTTTCCTATTTAGGGATACATTGACGTGGATTAGAAGATGCACACAATATGTATAGATGAATCAAAAAATTCCACTGATTTTCAAGCTTAACTTGCATTGTTTGAAAAAATTCATTCCAATGTCCATTTAGACACGGAAGTGTCCAAAAAGGAATGTCTACAAAATTTATGTAATTTTATGGATTTTGAACCCTGACATGGGAAATTTGATTCCTGAGATGCCATGATCGAAGACATGTTACATAGAATTTCTTACAATTAGTAGATTATTTTTGAGTCTATAAAGTTGATCTTGTGTGAAAATTTTGGCTATGGATTATTTTATAATGTAATTGAATATTATATTAGAATTATGTAGTTCATTTTTATATTTAATAATATAATAATTGAGTTACTTCAACTCCTAATTTTGGGTTCAAATAGTCTGAAGTTCGATCTATTAGGTGATTCTAGGTCCACATTGTATTGACTTAAAATAATTTTTTTATCATTTACTTAGTGCAGATTCAACTTGCATTTTAAAAATATATATATTTTAATATACATTATGTTTTATTTTTGTTCAGAAAAATATAGTGAAATTTTTTATAAATATAGTAAAAACATATTTATGATCGAGGCAACCTAAATTTTATGATCAACTTTTATGTTTTTAATTTTACTAAAATAAGACATGCCTTGAAATTATTTCAGAAAGTATTATAATAATTTGGCATTGATTTTAATATAACATACTTATAATACTCATTGAGAATGTCTTATGTAATGATACCATACAAATTAATCTTGGGCTAAAGATATTATATACATTATTATATGTTACAAAAAATATTTCACTAAGTAATGAGATATTGAGATAATCATGGTTATATAAAATGAAATAAAAAATACATAACATTAATAGGAATATTTCATTTATTTTATTTGAAAATTTGGGTTTTACTTTATATAAGCCCTGAAATCCAATTAAAATTTTGAGCTAGTAAGCATTATTTGGCCCTGATTCAATGTTTTTCCTCAAGTATTTCACATTAAGTAGCAATTTGGTATAGTTGAAAAACCATCTCCCACTAGTATTGAAGTAATTATTTACAATTTATATAATGTTGTAATAAAAATTACATAAAATGATATTATTGATCTAATCACTTGCATTGTTTATAATGTTTTGGCTTTTGTTTGTATCTTTCTTGTTCCAATGGTTGAAACATACTATTATTTCTTACAAGTATTCTCAACTATATGAAAAGTGTTAAAATACTGAATGAAAATATTTTTGAATGATGTTATATAATTATAAAATTTTATGAAGATGAGGTATTCTCAATGATTTATGATAATTATGTTATTCCTAGCATATATTAAACTTCTAAGGAAGAGATGGCCATACAATTTGATCAATCACATATACAGGCCTTATATATCATGTGTGTAATAGATATTTAGATTTTTTATATATCAAATCACTTATTTTAGTTTGATATATCAGTGCATTTTTTTTTGGATCAAATGATTAATAGATTCAATATAAACTCATGTCCTTGTTATGATTCTTTACAACTAGATGCATTGTAAGCAAAATCAATTTTTTTTTTAAAAAAAACTTTAATAATATGCATATTGGAAAATATAAATTAGGAGATGTTGTAAAAACATTACTACCAATATATGGAAAGGAATCAAATTGAGACCCTAAAACTAAATTTTATTTAATATTAAAAAATAGTTCAACATAGTATTGATAAGATTGTCTCCATTATTTGATTCTTTATTACAATTTATTGAGCCATTATAATCAGGTATGTCTATAAATGAATTAAATAATAAAAATTTAATATCAAACACATAAAGTATCATATCCAATGTAATTATAATTCTATTTTTAAGATAAAATATAATAATACAAATTTAATATCAAACAAACACACCTCATCCTCGATCACATACATTTTAGGTTTTATTTTCTATGGGATATTTCTAGATATAATCAATTACACCATGAATGGAATATGTATCTATCTCATTTTGTAGTACCATAATAAAGTTCTATAGTACACTATAATGTTTAGTACTCCATTGAATAATCCACCCAAGCTTGTGTTATAACATATTGGTTAGAAGGTAGATGTTCTTATTATTATTATCTTGTTTAGAATGGGAATGTGCCCATTCTACAAAAGATTAGAATAATATAAAAATGATATTCAAGTAATAGTGGGTCTTTAATTTATTTCAAAAAATGGGGTGTCTAAGTGGAAGTTGTTGAAAAAAATTCTAGGTTGAAGTCTCTATGGCATGTCATTCATTACAATTGAATATACCATGAGCAACATGCATATTGTCTAATGTCATGGTATCTATGGGATGTTTATAGGTACAATCAATTATACCACAAATGAAATATGCTATCTAATGCCATAGTACCATCAGGAATTTTTATGGTACACTATTATGTCTAGTACTATACTGAAGAATCCACCCAATCTTGTGTTATATCATATTGATTAGAAGGTAGATGTTCATATTATTCTTATCTTGTTCAGAATGGGCATGTGCCCATTTTATAAAATATTGCAATACTATTAAAAGGATATTATAACAATACTATCATTCTAAAAAATATTGCAATAGTGGGTCCTTAATTGATTTCAAAAAATGAGGTGTCTGAGTGGAAGTTTTTGAAACAAATTTAGGTTTAAGTCTCTATGGCATGTCATTGGTTATAATTGATTATACCATGAGTAACACATGTAGTTGTCTAATGTCATGACATTGTTAAAAGGTTCCATGCTATATTATTATGTGTATTACTCCTCTAAATTATCCCCCCAGCTTGTGTTATATAAAAATTGAAACCATGTGGGTGTTCATATTATTTTTATCTTGTTCATAATGGGCATGTGCTCACTATACATAGTATAAGAATACTATCAACTACAAAAAACTCTTATCTTGTGTATAATGTGATTAATTGATAAAATTATTAATGTCTTGTGTAAAAACAAGCACAAGCCCATTCTAATGAAGATATAAAATATAAATTTCATTTTATTACAATGCATTATTAATACCAAATACAATAATATGAATTTAATATAGCACAAACACATCTTATTCTTGTGCATAAGCATTTTACTTATAACTCTCAGTGGGATGTCTCTAGGTATAATCAATTATACCATGAATGTAATATATAGGTTTCCAATGTTGTGGTACCATCTCAAGATTATACAATACAATATTATGTCGATTACTCCATTAAAAAATCCCCCCAAGTTTGTGTTGCATCGTATTGGTTAGAAGTTGGATGTTAATATTATTCTTATCTTGTTCAGAATGGGCATGTGTCTATTCTACATAATATTGTAATATTATCAATAGGATATTAAAATAATAGGGGGTTCCAAATTGATTTCATAAAATTGGGTGTCTAAGTGGAATTTGTTGAAAATAATTCTAGGTCTAATTCCCCATACATGCTACTAGTTATAATCAACTATACCATCAAAAGATTTTGTGTTATACTATTATGTCCAATAATCCACTAAATAATCCATTCAACCTTATGTTTAAAAAAATTGGAAACCATGTGGGTGTTCATATTATTTTTATCTTATTAAAATGAGTATGTTCCCATTCTACACAAGATTGGAATACTATCAACTACCAAAAATCCTTATCTTGTGTAGAATGGGATTAATTGATAAAATTATTAATGCATTGTGTAAAATTAGGCACAATCCCATCCTAATTAAGATACAAAATATCATTTCCATTTAATTATAATGTATTAGTAATACCAAATACAGTAATACATATTTAATATTATACAAACACATCTCATCCTTTTGCATATGCATTTTAGGTCTAACTCTTTATGGGATATCATTAGGTAAAATTGATTATAACATGAATAACATATGTATCTATATGATGTTATGGTACTATCTCAAGGTTTTGTGGTTAAACATTATGCTTAATACTCCATTGAATAATCCACCCAAACTTGTGTTGCATCATAGTGATTAAAATGTAGATGTTCATATTATTCTTATCTTGTTCAAAATGGACATGTGCACATTCCAAATAATATTAGAATACTATCAATGGGATATTTAAGAAATAGTAGGTTCCTGATTGATTTTAGAATATGGGGCATCTTAGTGGAATCTATTAAAAAATAAATCAAGTTCTAATTCTTGATGGAATGCCATTGGTTACAATTGATTATAACACAAAAGGCATATGTAGATGTCTAATGACATAGTACCATTGAAAGGTTCTACAATATAATATTATGTCTAGTAATCCACTAAAAATACCCCAAGATGGACATAAAAATGGAAACCATGTGGGATTTCATATTACTCTTATCTTGTTAATAATGAGCATGTTTCAATTCTACATAAGATTAGAATACTATCAAATTCAAAAGAATCATTATCTTGTGTAAAATGAAATTATTTGATAAAATTATTAATGTCTTCTATAAAATAGGTACAATCCCATTCCAATAAAGATATAAAATATCATCTCATTTTATTACAATGAATTGTTAATATTAAATACAATAACATAAAATTAATATCACATAAACACATCTCATTCTCTGCGTATACATGTCAAGTCTAACTCTCTGTGGGATACCAATAGGTATAATCCATTATAATAAGAATGGAATATGTAACTATTTTATGCCATAATTGCATCTCAAGTTTTTATGGTATACTCAAACCCATGCTCATAATTTAGATGGATTGCATAGAATAGGCACATACCCATTTTGAAAATTTTAATTTACATATGTTTAATTATGAATCCTAAATCCTAAAAATTAGAAGAATATAGGATTATTTATTGATGGTGTGCTTATGTTTTATAGATATTTGGGCATGTAACCATTATACACTATCAAGGCAAGTCTAATGTCATAACATAATAATCCAATACTCTTGTCTTGTATATAAGGGATGCATTCCCATTTTACACAAGATATAAATATTAGATTCTTAATTAATAATATTCCTAAAATATTATTAATATATTAGTATAATGGGGCATAACATGATTAATTATTACTCTATGCTCATAATATAATTAATATATAAGTTGTGTAAAAATGGCATACTAGAATCTTATTAATATTAGTCTTAATTTAATAAGATGGAGTCATGAGGACATGCCCATTACACACATGCAAAACCCATTAGATTATTAAACAATAATATTCACAATATATTACATGACTTGTGTATTCTAGGTAATTGTGGTAATTTGAAATAGGTTATAAAGAATTTAATCAATTAAGAATCAAATATTCTTATCTAGTGTTTAATATAAGCTTTTATTTAATCATAAATTCTTATTTTATAAGTAATAAATATCAATATTTTTTTATAAGTTAGTAATGCACATTTAGAGAGGAATAAGTTCTATTGTTAAAATCAAATCTCTTTTAACTATAACTGGTTTTGCATTAAAAATTTATAGTTTCATATAAACATTTTTTATTAGATAAGATTAATATACAAGTTAAAGGTCACATGACTAGTATAAAATATTCCAAAATATAGACATGAAAGACCAATAAAACAAAAACCAATAGAGTACTAAGACTCAAGGATTAGCCACAACCATAATCCACTAACAAATCGATGTCAAAAACTTGCCCAAAAACAACAAAAAACTAGAGACTAGGAAATCATTGATCTAAGTCCTTAGACTCTGTGTAGAGTACTAATTTTTTGGCCCCAGTATATTAATTTTTATTCTCCCTTCCTTTGGTGCGATCGTTGATACCCTGTATGGGTTTATTGACTTCCCTTTTCCTCTTAAGCCTTGTAAATCTAGTTTATGCCTTTTCCTAGTCTGAATCCCTCTTTTCTTCTTTGTCACCTTCACTTTGATTATTATTTTTACCATATGGGGAATGACCCACATTCTCTTATTTCTCCTTTTGGTTATCGCCCTTCCCCTTTAAAAAATCACTAGGTGTGAACAAAGCCTTCAACTTGTCAAACTCATCAAAAATTTATGAGCTCAAAAGCCTTTGGATAGCCACCTTCATCTACAACTTTTTCATGGATTGATGTATTTCCTTAGTTATATTAAATTTGAATTAAAAGTGACCCATGCTAGGAATAGGTTTAATATAAATCATAACACCCTTATGACTACTTCTTGTTTGAAAGTCCATCGAAGCATTTTTTCACGAAACCCTTCATTCTTCCCCTTTTTGGGTTCCTTTGTAGGTTCTAATAAATCCTCAATAGACCTATAAAACTCCTCCTATTTATTGTGTATTTATATATCATCTGAAACTAGCTTCCTCTAGAGAGTTCCCCCCTTCTGACCATTAATAGAATGAGCCCCAAGTGTATTATGTCCACTGAAGGGTTTCTCTTGAAATTAGTGATAGATAATTCAAGGTATTTTAACAAAAATAAGGGAATACTTATGGGATGGCCTCTCAAATTATTGAAGAAGAGGAAATTATGACAAAAAATCACAATGTGATTTTCCTCAAGAGTAATATATTTCATGACTTAAAGATAGATGTTTGGACATTTCCTTGGTAGAGCAATTCTAAGAAACCCTTTATGATTTGAAGACATGGGTTTTTCCTTTTCTGAGCTATAAAAAAAATTTAAAAATTCATCTTTCATTTTCTTCTCTTTGAAATATTTAACACCATTGAATTTCATACCTATAATTTTATAGATTATTTATTCAATTATAGTGATTTTTAAACCACGTGTATTGACCTCCTTCTCCTTCCATCCTTTCAAAAAGTCATGAGAAATCATTTTATCATGAACAACTAATATTTCCATTAAGCTCAAAAGTCCTCCTTTCACCATTTTTCTCCATACATAAGGATCTTTGTTAACCTCAACACAATAAATGGGTTTGTTCCTATCATGATTTCTTCCTATATTCATTATTTGTTATTCTCTGCACTTTTTTTGAATGGGATAACTAGATATAAAA
The DNA here is from genome assembly GCA_037957365.1 of Torreya grandis. Classification (NCBI taxonomy): domain Eukaryota; kingdom Viridiplantae; phylum Streptophyta; class Pinopsida; order Cupressales; family Taxaceae; genus Torreya; species Torreya grandis. The sequence continues at coordinate 43,756 of JARHVA010010564.1, forward strand.
TATAAAAAGGCCTTAATTGGATTTACATTAATAATAATATAAATTAAATGAAGTCTCTTTTCTCATGTAATTCCATGAGTTGTGATCATATCATGATTTTAATACATGTGCTAAATCTATTATGCTCATGTTGATTAGATGTATTGATGATGATGACCATAAAATCATGCACTAGGTTGGGATTTATCAAAATGAATGATAGGCATGATGTCATTAGGTAAATCCACATCACCTTAATAGTAGATAAGAGAGTCACATGTGACCTCTAAGTTTTCCATCTTGTCAGCATTTTTGTTTCCTTCCCTATAAACATGTACTATAAACACACCCTTGAATGAAGTTATCAAAGTTCTAGCATCCTCCATTATACTGGTAATATTCCAAGAAAATTAGAATAATACCTTTACATCATTAATATTTTTTGGTAAATCTCCTTCCACTTGTATGTTTTTCAACCCCATCTTGGCTATAAGCTCAATCCCCTAGTAAGCTTCCATAGATTCCACCAAATGATTAGTTTGAATCCCTAAAGGTCCTACATATGTTGCCATGAGAATTTTTTTAGAATCTTGAATGAATCCTCCATCTCCTACTAGACCAAGATTTCCTTTTATCATTCCATCAAAATTTATATTGTACCATAAAACCATAGGGTGAATCTACTTTATCTTCATTTTGTCAACACTCTAATTCTAAAATTGGGAAGGAAGCATAAGATTCAACGAAAGTAAGGTATGATAAAATTAAGGGGAAGGGGATTCACCAAAAGAAGAAGCATAAGATATCCAAATTTCCTGCATAAAATCCACTATCTTCTTCAAAGTGGTGATGGGGTTGGGATTCAGGTTATCAAAGATAGCCAAATTTTTGGAAATCTAGATTCCCTAGAAAATATGAGGGTGAGATAAATTCCACCAATTTTTTTTGAGCGGGAGGGTTTTCCCAAGGTACTTTCCATTAGTATATAAAATCTCATATGGATCCTAAAAAAATATAAGGGGAGTTAGACAAACTAAAAAAATAATGAAAAATGGATGCGATAAAAAGATAGGAAAAGAAGATATGTTCAAAAGATTTATCTTCCTTCTTACAGAGGACACACCTATTAGCAATTCAACATCCCTTTTCCAATAAATTATCCACCAATAATATTTTATTTTGGGAATATAGCCTATAGAAAACATTAATTTTGGGAATCAAAATTTTTATCCATAAAAAAATCTAGTTTTCTTCCAAATCTTCTTGAGCCCATAAAGATAGATAACTAGATCTAACAGAGAATAGACCATCATGATTGAAAATACATATAAGATCATCATCTTTTGGAAATCTATTGATATGAGTATTATAAAGTTGGCTATTTAAATCTTGTAATAAAATAATTTCTTGTTGGTTCAAATCTCCTTTATGAAGTAACTTCTACCTTTTACTACCTTCAACCTCCTTCCAATAATCACACACTTTATGACCTATAGCCTCCTTGAAGTAATCCCTCAGTCTTGATACATCTTGAGAGGATCCAAGTAGGAAATTATTAAGCCATAGATCATCCCAATGGTCAAATCTATTACCTTTTCTAACTTTACATTTTATCCCTCTCAAAAGGATATCCATTTCTTTACTCAGCACTTTCCAAAACGTTGAACTATTGATAGGACCTTCTTCAACAAGAAAGTAGAAACACTCCTTAAAGTTTAAATATTTATCTTTAATAATCCTCATCCATTGTTTATCTTACTTTATCACCCTCTATCCTTACTTAGCTATTAGATATTGATTCATATAACTCACCCTCCTAATACCCAAACCCCCCTTCCCTATAGGTAAACAAGATTTATTCCAAGAAATAAGTGGAAATCTGAATTTAACTTTCATCCCCCTATAGAAGAATTTCTTATGAAATTGTTTTAGTTGATCCACCACTTTTCTTAGAAAAACAAATAAAGATATAGAATAAATAAAACTGATTAACAAAGAGCTCTTGAATAATAGTAATTTTCCATCTTGGGAAATCATATTCTCTTTCTATCTAACTAATTTCTTATAAATCCTACAAATAAGTGGGTTCCAAAAATATGATTTCATATTACCTTAAAAATAGGGATGCCCATATATGAGGAAGGAATATTATTTAATACACACCCAATGATACATAAATCTTCTCTTATAAAGTTAGTAGAGTATTGATGAAAAATAAAGAGCTTTAAGGAAATTAATGCTTTAACCCAACACTACCTCATAGGTTTCAATAATTTTCCTAAAACATTTTCCTTCTCAAACTAAGGCTTTTCCTATCATCAGAGTGTCATCCAAAAATTGTTTATAGGTTACTAGTCTAGTGTTGGGGGCTGCCTTAATTCCCTTGATGAATCTAGAAGAACTGGTAGTATCAATGATTGTGCTCAAAGTTTTAGCCATCAAAATAAATAGATAAGGTAATAGAGGATCTCCTTGTCAGAGACCTCTATCCAAAATAAAAAAACCTTTGGGTACCACGTCAAAGATGACTAAAAACATGGGGTTAGAAATACAATAAGTGCTTAGATTTTTGAATACCTAATTAAGCACAAAATTTTATAGGACTTTATCAAGGAAATACCATGGAACCTTATCATAAACTTTGTTCATATCCAATTTAAGGAACATTCCTTGCCTAGAAGAGTTAGAAACCAAGTGTATAGTTTTGTGAGAAAAGATAATGCCATTCTAAATCTATCTTCCAGAAATAAAATCCCTTTGTTGTCCTGCTATCAACTTGTCAAGAACCATCTGGATTATTAAAGCCAAATATTTTATGAAAATATTATAAAAAGTGGAATCAAGGATGATGGGTTTGAAATCCTTCAATTGATTCACTCCATGATTCTCAGGGATTAAGATGAGAAAAATATTGTTAAATTCCTAAAGCATTATTCTAGATTTGAAAAATTTAGTGACTGTTAGGCAAACTTCATTTTGAATGATGTCCTAAAATACTAAGAAGAAAAAAGTGGGGAAACCATTCAAGACTAAGGCTTTGTCTCCCTTCAAAGATAAAACTATGGATCTAATGTATTCATTAGAAGGTGGGGATATAATGGAAGTGTTATCTTCTTGGGATATAATCCCTTGAATAATATTTAAAACCTTTTCTTTAAGCTAGAAATCCTAAGAGGGAGAAAGAGCCAAAAGATTCCTATAGATATTAACAATTTGCAGTTCAATATTTTTTTTCATTTTTATATAGAACCCCATCTTCTCCCTTGTTTTCTAAAATTAATTTACGCTGAAAATTTATTGTGGTTGAGATATGAAAATACTTTGTTTTCTTATCACCTTCCTTCAGCCTATTTTTTTAGATTTAGTATGCTAGAAGATTTCTTCCTTAGATTCCATATTATGAAGTAAGATTAAGAGTTACCTATTTTGACTTGAGAGGAAAGATTGGAGCCAAAATCATTTATTTCCTCCTCAATTCTACATAATTCTTACTTTATTTTAATATTTTGGGAAAGAATATTCCCAGAAACTTCCTTGTTATGGATCTTAAGTTTATACTTGACATGTTTAAGATTCATGGCTAATATGTACATAGCTTATCCTTGCACATGAAACCTCCACCACTTATTTAGTGATTTAAGTAATGTTGAATTAGATAACCACATTTTTCCAAATCTGAATGTAATGTTATTGTGTTAATTCATATTTTCACTAGTGAAAATTAGGGGGTTATGGTTAGAGCTAACCCTAGGAAGAGAGGATAAATAAATTCTAAATTATATATCCCACATCATAGAGACCAAGAACCTATCTAGGTAAATCTGAATAAAATTTTCACCCAGTGTCTTATTTGACCAAGGAAAAGAGTTTCCTTTCAAGTTAACATCAATGAGGCCTACCTCTATAATAAAATCAATAAAATCCATCATGTTATCATTGAATGATAAGATTACCTCTTTTTTTCATTGGGGATAAAGGAGAATTAAAGTTTCCTACCACCATCTAGTTCCTGTCTTTGAAACATTTCCTAATCTCAATTAGATCTATCTAAAGTTTTTTCCTATCATTTTTGGTTTTAGGTGCATAGATATTTGTAAGGACCCACTCCACTTTATTTTGAATATATTTTAAAAATATAGTGATATGTGATTCAACTTTTAATGAAATCATCCCCTCCAGGATAAGGGGATCCAAAAAAAATGCCATTCCATTAGAAGAACCTCTAGAGCTACTACTAGAACTAAAAGCTTTATCCTAGATATTATCTTTGTTCTTCAAAATTTTATACTCATAAATCTTGGTTTATTGAAGAATTAGAATATCAGGTTTATGCTTAAATACCATGTTTCTTGTCAATCTCTTTTGTTTAGGATTATTAAAAACCTTTATATTTAGGATATAATCTTCATTTTTTAGGGCTTGGGAATTGTCTGAAGTTAATTTGGGTGTCCTTTGCAACTTCTTTATCAGTTTCAAATTTTATGGCATTCTTAATAGTCAGTCTACTAATAGATTTTAGCTCTTCTCCTAATTCATATTTTTTCCTCCCATTTTTTGGTTGACTCTTCAACCATTGGTCCTCTATCTTTTCCTTATTTTTCTCACCATTATCTTTCTTTCCTCCTAAAGAACATTGACCCAAAATAGCTGAAAATGTATTAAGCATCACCTCATTTATATATGGAGTTAACATAACTTTTTTAGGTAAAACTTCTTGTAGAACCATATCCTCTCTAGAGAGTAAAGATTCAAAAGATAAGAGTGAAGTCAAAGCTTCATGGATATATTATAAGCATTCATTTTGAAACTAATAAGGAGCTATATTAGAAAAGGGTGAAGTAAAGGATACTTTATCCAAAATATTTATCAAAAGGGGGAAGTCTGGTGAAGCCTTCTCAATGATTAGATCAATAGTCACATCAAAATCAGCAACTAAATGGTTCATAGAAGGGGAAGTTAATGCAAAACTAGTAATCTTCGAGGGAAGTGAAACCTTAGTAAAGGCTACAATAGAGAACCTCTCTCCTAGGCTAAGAGGAACTAGATTATTAAAGGCAACATAGTAGGAATGTGGAGAAGGGTTTGAGGAAGGAGAATTAGGAATGGGAACTTGACTGGGGCAATTGGAAGGGTTCAAAGAAAAGGGTTTCTTTACCCAACAATGACTTGTGGTGAAAGGAAGGATTATTGAAGACAGGGACATATTTTAATGAATAATTTAGGACATTACAATATTTGAAAATCTCTAAGTCTCTTTCAAATAACATCCTTTGATTTCAAACCCCATATTTAGATCTAATCTTGATGGAATAAATTTTGGGTTTATATGCATGAATGAACATATAAAATCTAGCATCTAGGAGCCTTCATCCAGACTTAGTAATGGGGTTAATAGAAATGGGTTGACCAAGAGCTCTAGAAATCCCAAGGATAACCTTTGGGGCCCAAACTTTTGAAGGTAGTTTTGGTAAGTTAACCTATATAGGGATATCATCTATTAATACACTATCAAGGTTAAAACCTACTTTACACTTGCAGAGATAGATATTTAATTTACCCATAAATCATGAGTCCACCATAAGGATCTTGATCTAATATTTAGAATTTGAAATTTTGATCAAGAAAAAATTATTTGGCATGGCAATAATATCAATCTGTCCCTTAAGATGACATTTAAATTTATCCCAAATTTTAAAGGAGACAATACAATAAACATGAATCAGAATTTGAATGAAAGTTTAAATTATCATGAGGAATATATTGCATATTCATTTGTTTATAGGAGAAAAAAATTATTATAAATTAGAAAAGGAGTTACTTTTTGATAATTTTGTTTGTGTAGTAAGATAATTACAAATAAATAAAATGAATTAAAATTTGGTGGAGATTACACAAGGACTCAGTAGTGTTTGATATTGATTATTTTTATGCAAAAAATACATCTACAAATAGATAAGAGTCAATCCAAACATAAAAAATAATGATAAAAGTACGGAAGAGGTCAATAAGGTGATTATTCAAAGGCCTAGTTTTTTATTATTATTTTTGTTCAAAACTATGTTTACAAAAAGTTTAGTAAGATTAGACAAGGAGATTACAAAGAATTTACACATAGGTATTTATCATTTTTAATCTTTTGTGTCAATGTTATTCTCAGTATAAATTCTAAAAAGGAAACCAATGTTTAGGTGAGTCTAATTATAATTAATGTTTGAATTTAAAAATTTAATACCATTTTCATGTTGTAGATATAAGGAATACTAGATAATGAATTTTCAAAGAATAAAGAATTGAAACCTGGTAGTATATGTTGTAAATATTGATCTTTGTGCTAGTTACATAATGTAATTTTTTATTTATTCTTATGTTTTTTTGAGTTACTAAAGATAAAAATTTGATGTTATATTTCTTCCAATCTATGTCATTTCAATATTCTATTGTTATTATGTCATTTAGTGTGGTTTCACTAGGCTCCCAAAGGGATGTCAGTATCCCTAAAACCTATCTTTATCTCTTGATATTATCAATAGGCTCCATGATGTTTGATACTATCCCTAAGACTTGACTATCTCTATCTATCTATAATATCGATAGGCCCTTGGATGGATGTGGGATTCCCTGAAAATGATTATATTTGTCTATTTTTACTCTTACTAGGCTCAATGATGGTTGTTGGTATCCCTAAAACCTGACTATCTCTATTTGTATATAACGTTGAAAGGCTCCTTAAAGGATGTTGGTATCCATGATACCTAAATATCTCTATCTGTCTTTATTGTCAACATTATTATGATCTCATTCACCACTCTTTATATCTATTTTATGGTTTTTTTGCTTTTCTGAGAACAAACTAAGGAGGGAAAATTGATTCTTTCAATACTCAAAAAATTCTAATGCATCTGACTAAAAAAAATGCAACCCAACATTCAAGCACAAAATTTTTAGAATTTAAAAAATACATGTTGCATTAAATGCCTCTCCTATTTTCAAATTTGAAAAACACCCCACCATTAAATTTTTAGATATATCTCAATATGATAATTTTTAAGCGTATAGAGTCTAAAATGGTATCTATTTGATTTATGCTCTAGTTGTCAATGTAGGAGGGATTGTGAATATGACATGATTTGATGATTGTACTTATTTGAGATGTTCTTTAAATTATTTGAATATCATGTGCAATATGTACATAGAATATTTTAAAAATGTCTCTAAATCTATTCAAGAGCATAGTTAGTACTAATAAAAATTATATGACTATAAATAAAACTAATTGTACAAATTATTTTAACACATAACTTTAATATATTAATTAAACAATTAAAAAGGAATAAGATTGTTGGTATTTAAGCATTGTATCATGGTAAAAGTGCCACACTTTTACCCTAAATAGACATACCCTTTGTGTTTGTATAATATTACTAGCACTAAAATCAATTTGAAGACTTTTAGGAAAATATGCCAAGTTCATGAAATATTATAAAGTGCACTTCAAATCCCATGCTTGATTGAACCATTATGGAGAGCTTGCTTCAAATCCCATGTTGATTTTAAAGTTCTAAAAAAGTGAGCTTGATTTTCTTTCAATAATGTCAATTTAAAGACAATGGTGATACTAATGATTTGTCTTTATCATAAATTATGGGAATATTTTAACATTTGATAAGCATTATTTTCCTTTGAATGGATTTTTTTTAAACAATTATGAAAATTAATAATTTTTATTATTTAATAATTGTAAGGTGAAAAATAAATTCGAGCAATACATGCCTAATCATTTGAAGTCTAGATATTATTTTAAATTAAATTTTAATTTATTTATAATAAATATAACCACTTAAACCTAAAAATTAGTCTAAAATTTAAATAGGATTAAACAAAATAGTCTTTTACCATTATAAATACATGCATGCATGCATACACACACACACACACACACACACACACACACACACACACACACACACACACACACACACACACACAATTAGTCACTCTTATTATGTGTTGTAATTAAGTAAGAAAAAGATAAGAATTTTCATCCTATCATTTTCAAAAAAGGACTAATAGGGGAACCATTCAATGATAATATTGATCGTATCTTGTGTGGAATGGTCTTAATTGATTGTGTATAATGGGCATAATTGATAATTTAAATGGGGAATAAGAATGGGAAAAAATTAGATTATAACAAAAATAGGATATATCAGTTTCATCTCCATTATTATAATGCAATATTAATAAAAATATAATATAATTTTAATATCAATAGATACATCTCATCCTCATGTATATACATTTCATGTCCAATTCTCTATGGGATTCTACTATGTAAAATCAATTATACTATGAATGGCATAATAGTTATCTAATGCCACAATACCATCAAAAAGGTTTGCATTATACTATCATGTCCAATCTTCCACTAAAGAATCTCCCAAAGATTATGTTACATAATATTTTATAGAATGTGGATGTTTATATTATTCTTATCTTTTTTATAATGCACATGTGCCCATTCTACACAAGATTGGAATATAATCAATTATCTTCCTTGTGCATATAATTTTCATGTCTAATGATGCCATGATACCATTTTAAGGTAGCTCCATGTTATACCATCATGTAAAGATAGTTATCAATTTCAAGTCCTATACCTTTTTATTGACTTGGCATGCTTATTTGGTCAATAATCTTTGCTTTTATCCACTCAACCAATGTTCTTTCAATGTGACATTTCCTCACTATTCTTCTTCACCTTTGCCAATGTTTAGTCTTGACTTGCTAACCTAGGTATCATGGAGTAGTAGCATATTTCTAAGTGGTTCAATCATGTTAACCCACTCACCTAGAGGGTTAGTTGATTATATAACTACCTCAAGACCATGGATTAGTGGGATGTCACCATGTTGTGGAATCCCACTAACTCAATCACCTAAAGGGTTAGTTAACTATACAACATTCTTGAGGTAGTCGAGTAGAGAGATGTATATGTGTGGTGACATCTTTCTAACCCCACTAATCTAGAGGTTTATCTATCTATATAACTCCACCTAGGTCTCTGAGTCCTCATGATCATGTTATATGGCATGATCCTATCAAACCAAAGGCTTAGGACTGTTTATTATGTATAATGCTCCACATATTTCTAGGTCTTCATATACATGTCATTATTGTGCATATGAATTTCAAGTCTATTAATTCCATGCTACCATTATAAGGGTTTGCATTATATTATCATGTCCAGTACTCTAGTAAAGAATCCCCACCAAGCTCATGTTACATTATATTGGTTATAATATGGATGCTCATATTATTAATATCTTTTTCAAAAATGTGCCCATTCTACACTAGTTTAAAATAATATCAAATGTCAATAGCATACATATACATTGCAGGTCTACTGATGTTACACTACTTTCATAAGGGTCTATGTTATACTATCATGTCCATTATTCCACTAAATAATCCCCCAAGCTTGTGTTACAAAATATTGGTTAGAACTTGGATGTTCATATTATTCTTATCTTCTTTAGATTGATAATGTGCCCATTCTACACAATATTGGAATACTACAAAAAACCTTATCTTTTGTAGAATGGGATTAATTAATAATATACTCAATGCCTTGTCTAAAAGTAGAAACAAATCCATTCTGATCAAGATATAATATATCATCTCCATTTTATTAAAATACATTATTAATACCAAATATAATAATACAAATTTAATATCAAATAGACACATCTTGTCCTTGTGTATATACATTCTAGGTCTAATTCTCTATGGGATATTGCTACATAAAATCTTCTATACCATGAATGACATATGTATTTTTTTGATGCCATAATACCATTGTAAGGTTCTATGAAATATTATTGTGTCTAATACTCCACTGAAGAATCCCCCAAGCTTGTATTACATAATATTGGTTAGAAGGTGAATGTTCATATTAGTATTATATTGTTCAGAATGGGCATGTGTCCATTATACATGTCAATATTGCAATATTATCAACTGTTAAAAATCATGCATATACATTGTAGGTCTAATGTGGTTGTAGTAACATTTCAAGGGTCTATGCTATACTATAATGTCCATTACTCCATTCAATAATCTCCCAACCTTGTGTTAAAAAATATTGGTTAGAATGTGGATGTTCATATTATTATTTTGTTCAAAATGGGCATGTGCACATTCTACATATAAATATTGAAATACTATCAATTCTCATCCTCATGCATATACATTTCAAGTCTAATTATGTTTTGGTACCGTCACAAGGGTAAAAATTTTAATATCATATTCATTACTCCACTAAATAATCCAATGAATCTTATGTTATAAAATATTGGTTAGAATGTGTATGTTCGTATTATTCTTGTCTTGTTCAGAATGGGCATGTGCCCATTCTACACAAGATTGGAATACTATCTTTTGTAAAAAATATTTATCTTGTCTAGAATGGGATCAATTGATAAAATACTTAATTCCTCATGTGAAATAAGGTACAAGACCATTTTTATTATGATATAATATATCATCTCCATTTAATTATAATACATTGTTAAGATATGATACAATAATACAAATTTAATATCCAATAGACACATCTTGTCCTTATCTATATATATTTCAGGTCTAATTCTCTATGGGATGTCATTATGTATAATCATTTATACCTTGAATGATGTTTTTAGCTATCTAATGTCATGGTACCATCACAAGGGTCTATGGAATACTATTGTTTCCATTAATCTAGTGAATAATCCCCGAAACTCATGTTACAGAATATTGTATAGAAAGTGGATGTTCATAGTATTCTTAACTTGTTTAGAATGGGCATGTGCCCATTCTACATGTCAAGATTTGAATACTCTCAAATTCCAATCCAAATTTGAAGATTATTATTTTAGTAATTTCAACCTATATAATCACTTCAATAACTATATTAATTTTCTCTATATGTTCACTAGAAAACTAGGGATTTTGGTCCTAGGAAAGCATGAAATTGTAATGTTCACACAAAAAATGATGTTGAAGTGGTATGCATTTTGTTAAAATTAAATACATCACCCAAATTCTATGACTTGATTTATCAATTCTTTTGACTTAAATGCAAATGATGGATTTTAATTTCATTACCATTTTAATTTAAATTTGCTAGGCAACTTTGGTAGATTTGTAGTTTTTTTTCATATGGTGACTTTACATTTACTTTTGGGTGTCTAATCATCTTTTTCAAGTTAGTTGTCACTTTCTCATTTAATATATAATTTTATATAATATCAAATTCATTTACACACACTTTCGGCATGCATCTCTTGGGTTTTGACACTTGTCCACTACTCAATTGCTCAAGCCTTTAGATTTTTAATCGTTATATTATAAGTTTTGGGGACAAAAGTTAATGTAATTGTGTCAACTATAATTTTCTCAGATCCCATTAGATCAAATAAATTAATATTCAAGGTAAATGGGTCACTAAACTTTTTTAATCCTTCCATCATTCTAGGTAAAAAAAAATTGCCACTTATCAAGCACTTGAAAGTATGAGATCTCAGAACTATTAGATGATTAACTTTGATTTTAAAGCATCAATGGCTCTTGGTTCATGTAAATTCACCATGTGGTAAGCTCTAAGAACTCAGAGACTCATGACACTCATAATTTACTTTAAATCTTTAAGGGTGCTATAATGTATTAAGGCCACATGTCGAACTATTGGAACTCTAAAACTTTGAAGCCTTATAAACTTTCAAAATGGATGAAGGATCTGGGTATTGTAAGAATGCCACTTATCTTGATCTTTGATGAATAAAGGAAATTCCCAAAAGTGAATTATTTAAAAAGTATTTTCAAATGGTTTTGTGAACACGTATGAAAACATAGGAAAGTAGGATGAAATACATTAGTTCTGTTAGTCCTAATAAATCATGAAATTTATGAAAACCCAATGTTCAAGATGAATTAAAATGACCATTAAAGATTTGATTTTCATAATTCCAATTTTTTTAAATGCATAATTTGAGGGAAACCTTAGACTCTAAAAAAATATAACTAGAGTCATTAATGTCTATGTCTGAGAGGACCTTGAATAAAGATATTCAAACCATAGTGGGTCTTAATTGATATTTTAGAAAATGGAGTGTGTGTTTTAGGGCACGATAATTACAATACATTATCAATACCAAATTTAATAAATATAAATTTAATATCAAATAGACACATCTCATACTTGTTTATATACATTTTATGAATAATTCTTCAAGGGATTCCACTAGGTATAGTTGATTATACTGTAGATGGCATATGTAGTTTTTTTATGTTACAGTGCCATCATAGGGTTCTATGGCATACTATTCTATCTATTAGTCCACTAAATAACCCTATAAGTTTATGTTATAGAATATTGGAGTGAAATTGGATGTTCATATTATTTTAATCTTGTTTACAATGTGCATGTGCCCATTCTACACAAGATTGGAATACTATCAACTGGCAAAAATATTTATCTTGTGTAGAATGAGATTTATTAATAAAATTCTTAATCAATCTTTTGTACAAGTAGGAACAATCCCATTATGATTAATATATAAAATATCATCTCCGTTTTATTACGATTCATTGTTAAGACAAAATAAAATAAACCAAATTTAATATCCATATATACATGTCCTCATTCATATACATTTTAGGTCTAATTTTCTATGGGGTGTTGCTAGTTATAATTGAATATAACATGAATAATATTGTAGTCATCTAATGTTTTGGTATCAATGCAAGGTTTTTCATTATACTATTATGTCTAGTACTCTACTAAAGATTCCACCCAAGCTCATATTATACAATGTTGGTTAAAAAGTGGATTTTGGTATTATTATTATGTTGTTAAAAATGGTCATGTGCCCAATCTACATAATATTAGAATAATATCAACTAGTAAAAATATTTATCTTGTGCAGAATGAGATTAATTGGAAAAAATCTTAATGCCTTGTGTATAAACATGCACAAGACCATTTTGAGCAACATATAGAATATCAGCTCCATTTTATTACAATGAATTGTTAAGACCAACTACAATAGTAAAAATTTAATATGATACAACTAATCATACATAAATATGAATTCACATAGCATAAATATATTCAATATCTCTTAATTATTATTTATTAATATCTCCAAATGGTTGCAAATGATAGATCAGTACAAAAATATGATAGCGTTGATGATATTCCATCTATCTATTTTACTAAATCTAAATATAATGATATACTCTAATGGTTTGTCATGTTGATATATGTAGTATTGTATGATGCCTTGAGGTGCAATTTATGCCATAGTAAATGCATATATTTAGAACTATTCCATGATAAAATAATAGACCTCTATGGTTTACTGTAGAGTTTCTTGAATAATCCTACCAAAATTACCCTTGGAGTTAAAATTTTGTCTAATCCTCAAGACAAGCCAAAATTCATTAATACCAAAAAATTGGTCAAGTACTTGGGCATTGTAACAAAAATTATTGATGTTTATTGAAAATCTTTGTCTCGATGGGTTTCCATTCTTTGAGGTAATTGGTGGCTCATTGGGATTTTTGTTCTAATTGTATATTTTCCTAAGTTAGTTTAATTATGTCATTAGGAGCAAGATGAGTTGCAACAATATTGAATTAGGTATCCATTTCATTTATAAACTTCTCTAATTTTACCATGAATTATTTATTATTTATCTTAATTCTTTGATCTCAATGACTAGTTTTGCTCATTTTTTTTGTCTCTCCCAAAAAATTTCACATAGTAACAAAATTATCTCCCTTTTTATTCCTATAGTATCTTTAAAAATATTGTATGGTGTCATGGATTGGTTTAATTCTTCCTCAAGGATATATAAGGCCTTTTTTTCATCTAGTGTTTTCTTTTGCCACCTAAGAGTGAAAGTAAAATATGAACCAAATTTTGATATTACTTTATTTAGAGAATCAATATGTTGTTTAATTGTAGAGTGGTTGTCTTTGTTCTCCTCTACATTCTTAGTATTTTTTTCATGTTTGAACTCTTATATTGTGCTAAACCTAATGTTTTTCCTTTCTTCCTTGGTGATAGCCTAATTTTCGATAAAATTTTGCAATTTTAAAAGAACTATTAAGTGATTGGTATATTTTGATTTGCTTCTATTTGTGGCTTGTCTTTTATAATTGCCTAAATGGTATCCTATAGTGTTTATTATAAATTATTATTCTAAAAAACCAATCATATTATGTGCTCTCTTGAAAAATGTTTCCCAATTAATAATTTTGACAAGAGGTTAATTCATGTAACTTTATATTAGTTTTTAATGGCATTGTTTCGATATGAGTGGAAGACAAATAAAAGTTTTTTTAATTATATATATATATATATATATATATATATAATTAACATAAATATACAAATAATTCACAAAAAAAAGTATAGGTGTTGTGATAGTACACCATGCAGCCACACTAGGCAAAGACTACGACCAAAAATAGAAGCACCACAAATAACTAGGTATAGCCTAGGAGTAAGTCATAATATCATAATAAAATATAAATTTAAGTAAAAATAAAAAGGATAAAATGTGGAGGATACATATCATCAGTACTCTTTCCTAAGTTTGGCAAGTAATTGCCATCTTTAATAGTCTCCCAACCAATAGATTGAGTAGTGTCCATATCATCTTCTTCTTTTTGTCTCTGAATGGGAAAAATGGCTAGAAAGAGCTTGGGGAACTTTCTCAACACATCCAATAAGACTCCACCAAAAATACCAGTTTAGAGGAGGAGGAGGAACATCCTAACCATCCTTCTCAAGAGGGGAAGGAAGTAGAGGATGCCACCCTTGCTACTACCCAAGAGGGGTCAAACATTGGTATGGGGTGCTAGTATGAGATCAGTGTTGAGAATAGTTATGATAATTCCCACTACGAGGTAGAAAATAAATTTTATCCTCTAGTCTAGGATCCCTAAGTGGAGATGGAGGAACTTGATCCATTACATACGGAGCATCTCCACAATGAGAGAGGAGATCCTGAAGGTGCCCAAGCTCTATAACAACTTTGTTATCTTGAACTTGAATCTCCAAAAGAACATTGTAGATGATATATGACTTTCTCAAATTAAAAACATTAAAATGTGAATAAGCATTATTAAACATAGAATTGTTTCTTTCTTTCCAAATCCATAAGATAATATCCACTCTAAAAGTATGCTAGACTTAGACGTATCTGAAGGGCATAGTGGGTTTATCCCCAAGGAGGTTGTGCTACTAAAGAAAAATTTAGGCTAACTAAATGGATCATGGATCCACTTATAGACCCTTTGAGCTTTGGCACAGTACCAAAAATGATGGGGAAGCATCTTAATGTGCCCATAAAAAGGTTAATTAGGAAGGGGATCTCCTAGCTAGATGAGCCTTATGATAATAGGTAAGCCTTGGTGTAGTATACACTAATCAAAATTGGAAACCTTGGGCTCCACACAAGCCCCAAAGATAGTTCTAAATTGGAATCTCCATATATGAATAGAATGATGTAATCCCCAATGAGAGTTGAGCTTGTCCACTATAAGAAAATGGGGGGTGATCCATCCATATCCAAGCCAAGGAGTGTAATTATGAAATGGGGTCCCATCATACTACTTATAATCCTTCCACTAAGGATGAGTAGAGTGAATAGATATTTTGTGGAGAATGGAGTGAGGCATAGTGTTAAGTATCTCCTAGTAGTATTCTTGATCAAAATTGGCTAGCCAAAATTTGGATTTCACCTTTTACTAGGATATACAAGAGTGAGATCACCTACAATAGATATCCTAAACATAAGGAACACCCCTATTAAAGAGTTTCAGAGAGTTAATCCAAGGAAATTATACTAGGTGAACTTTGTTGAAATTAATAATAGGTGACCACCAAAGTGAGTGGGTATTTATAGACAAACCATCTCATAAACTTGAAAAATTCTAGAGAAGTCATGGTTTGATATTTTACTATGCCTTCTAGATGTTTTTATCCATAAAGGATCATATGATTTCAATGGGAGACTTAATGACTAGAAAATTAGGGAAGCCAATCCCTTTTTAGGATCTTTTTCCCTTAGACAAGTTCAAGGAGATGTAGTGTCTGAACATCACCTTCTAAGATTATTTTCCTTCAATGGCCTACAAAATCCATTTGAGACATAAGGAAGTTCCCTGTTGAGCTATGTCAATAATTCCCATCACTTTGGCATCTCATGTGAAGCACAATAATATTCCCAGGCCACCTTGTGGAATATTTTATCTTTAGGAGAAATGGCCAAAAGGAAGTCTTTGAGTAATTTATCTAACTTATGGTAAGATTTCATAGAAGGAACCAACATGAAGAGTATTAAAAATGAGAGGTCTCAATTATTTTTAAGTAGATTTAAAATTTTACTACTAACAAAAGATACTTGGTCACCCATTATTATAGCTTCTTAGCAAATCTATCTACAACATATTACCACAATAAGGGTGTTGAGGCATGAAAAGAAAAAAAGGATGCCAATAAATTTTAATAGTTCATCACTTTGGATCCAATTATAACAATATTTAAAAACCCACACCAGTGGAGGAAGGTAGGATTTCTTGAAGCTACAAGTTTTCTACCATTGTAAATTGGAACTAGAGGCTAAGTAAAAGGTGTTGAGACACTAAAAGGTGTTGTCCACATTAGAATCATTCTCAAGGAGAGTAAGGA
This sequence comes from Torreya grandis, assembly GCA_037957365.1. Lineage (NCBI taxonomy): Eukaryota > Viridiplantae > Streptophyta > Pinopsida > Cupressales > Taxaceae > Torreya > Torreya grandis. Next base: position 60,476 of record JARHVA010010564.1, read on the forward strand.
AGGATTTATATGCAAAGTGACCATTAATAAATTTAATATCTTCCTACGTGTTCATAAAATCTAGAGGGGGATATATTTCATTAATGAGGCCCCTAACTTGGGCATTACTAAGGAGATAACCAAAACCCACAGCTGTAAGCACATACAATGTGGTAGATAGAGGGTACATTTTATGAATAGAGTGGAGTAAACTAAACTACTCATATGTGACACCATTAATAGAGAGGATAGTTGAGGCACCTTCAAAAAGCATCTGGACGGTTTAGATGAAGTTAGGCCTGAAGCCTAGGGCTCAAAGCATGGAGAATATAAATATCCACTGGATACAGTCATAATAATTTTCAACATCAATTTGAATGAACATAGTTTGTTACTTAGACCTTTTGTCTTAGTCCATCCCTTCCTAAACTAATATAATGTCATCCAAAATATAATAGCTTATGATGAAGCATGTTTTTTTAGGACATAGATGAGACGTAATATATTGCATAACTAGATCACCAATGCCTTGGTGATGATTTTATAGGAAACATTAAAGAGGGTGATAGGCCACCAATTTCAAATCAATTTGAGATCTCCATGCTTAGGTATGAATTTAATGTTTCCTATATTTATATCTTTTCCCATAGATTATGTGTGAAATCCTTCTTGATAAACCTTATGCAAGTCACTACCCATAAGATCCCAGATTATTTTATAAAATTCATAGTAGAATCCATCAATTCTTGGAGTTTTTTCATTATCCATGTGAGACACTACCTCATGCAAATCATCGATAGTGAGGAGCCTGTCATAATCTACCCATTGGTTAGGAGTAAGATTACATGACACCACTATGAGAAATTGTTGAAGGGAAATTTCATGCTTAGATGAGGATGCTTGAGCTTTTAACAATTTTTGATAGTGGTAGACAAAGGCTTGAATAATGTGTGGGGTATTTGTGAGTCTATTACCATCTTTATAGATGACTTGAATTTGATGCTTTGAGTTCTTCACTCATAGCATTTGAAAGAACTCCTTTGAATCTCTTTCCTTTATTTTGAGCCAGTGAATCCTTGATTTGACTTGAGATCCTCAATTATTATAGTTGTATGCAATTTTGATGTGATGTCACAAGGAGGAAACTCTTACCTACAAGATCTTATTGAAGGGATATTTTTCTAGAGATAAAGTTATGTGGATCATCTCTGAAGAAGTATAAAAGTAAGAGTGTCTCCAAATTTTAAAAAGTTAGCAGCCATAGATTTGTAAAAATTGAGAGGTCATTCTAATGGTGTCATCTCACCAAAGTATCCAACTATATTCTTGGGAAGTACATGGATCCAAATTCTAAACTCTCTAAATGTGTGCTACCATGGGCCCATGCTTGAGTAGAGAGATGTTAAGGAAGAATTGCATTTTGTGGACTTTGGGTTTCATAAACTACCATATCACTCTAAACTAAATAAGAGAGTGGTTAGAGAGCCTAAAATCTAGTAGCACCTATACTAGAGGGTAATAAATATTATCAAAGGAGAAATATGGTTGGGTGGACATCATTTCCCTATCTATAAACTTCAAAGTATGAGTGGGGCCCTTCTTGAGATTCCTCTAAGTGTAACAAACTTCATTTGTAGGCTGAAAGATTAAATTGAGGTCATAAAACCCCATTTAGTTCACATATAATACCATGCCTCTCTTTCTCCAACTACCCACCACATTGGCAAGTGGCCCACTTTATCCTCACAAGATGCCACCATATTAAATTCACCATATAAGACCCAATGGGCATTGGGGACATCATTCACTATCCATTATGATAAATGGGAATGATTTAAGGCATCACTCAAGGCATAAAAGTTAATGAAACCAAAAGAGTGGATTTTAATGCTAAAATAGGCCCATACTAACTAGTTGGTGGGGACCATGCTAGATTGCACTAAGTATGGCCACCACATTGGAGAAATTAATGTGATTACTCCTCCACATGTTGCATCATGATTATTATGTAAAATGATACTATCATGTCAGATGTAATTACTGATAGTTGTCAATAAAAATTTTCTGCCTTGACTTTTTGTAGATAAATAATTTCCATCTTGAGAAATTTCCTTTTGAAATCATGCAAAATAAAATTACATCATGGGTTTTTGAGACCCCAATCATTCCATGAAAAATAATTCATAGATGATGGGTGTTTCATGACATTTCCTTTGAGTCTAGACCTTCTAAGGCATCATACTAATTCGTTATAAAATTCCCACTGTTGTCACTTAGAAAATAATCAAATTACTTCCTCATAGCAAGGTTAACCTAATATTCTCCTTCCTCTACCTCATCACTCCTTCAAGGATGGATATGAGATAATTTGGGTATATCCCACTAAGCAGGAAGTGGAAGAGTGGCTGGCTATGAGTATGAAAATTTGAAAAATTTGGGCAAAGAAGCCTCAATACATTTGAACAAGATGTTCATAGCCATAGGGGTGTTGAATGCCCTGGTTTCTTCACTAATTTTGAGGCTTCATCCTAAAGAGGTTCATTCTTAGTAGGAGCCTGCTCCTATGGGCAATTGATCAAATATGGCTTTCCTTCTTTGGGATTAGTAGTTAAACTTATGGATTTGGGATGGTTGTTCTTCTTTCATACCATAGTCCATCCATCCTCAGATGTATTTTTTTATCTTTTGAAGAGATCTTTTGGAGAAAGGAGGAGTGGTTGGACACATTGTTGTGATCCAGCTAAAGGGGATAATATTATATATTATGGTCTATGGCTTGGCAACAAAATCAAGTGTTAGTAAAATTGATATATAAGACTAGATATGAGTGTCTCATGTACCCAACTTGAATTTCCACAAACTCTTTGAGGTCTTAGGAAAGGTCAACTTCTACACAAACCCAATTTTATGGTATAGCAAAGTAGAACTATATTTATTCGTATAAAATCACCTAACCAATGGAGGATGTTATCTAGTGAATAAAATGCCAGTAGGGTAGTTAGAGGTCTTGAAACTCAACCCAAACTAGGACTTTTAGAACAGTGTGCTCTAAGACCATAAAGTCTCATGTCTAAAGGGAGAGAACCATGAGTGAATTCATGACATACCAAGTGGAAGACCTATGAGGCATTCTTCCTAAATGGTATGGGTTGACAAAGTGAAAAATAAAAAAACCCTTAGTCATGTTCTGGATGCTTTCCATCTTAATTTCTTGAGCTGACCAGTGGGCTTGAACTCAAGACCATAGCATACTTTTAGATATAATTCTCACAAAAAATATCCTATCAAAAAAAATTACTCTAACTATTGATACATAGAATTAAATTTAGGATAGGCAATATAACATCAGGTTCCAAATTATTACCTCATGGTAAACCTATAGGACAAACTTCCTAAGGCACTTATAGGGGCTAATTACTTGATTCTCTACCATTCTTCTCCATAGCTAAAATAACTAAGATAGAATGTGCATAAGTCATTATAAAGGTGGTCTAGCTTGATTACAAGAAACCCTAAATGATAATAAATGCAACTCCCATATGTGACTAAGGTTGTGGTATGACACAAACTAGATAAACAAAAAATCAATGGCTAACTCAATGACACACATGGAGGAAACCCTAATAGAGCAAAAAATGTAGATTATAATCATTATATTTGATAAATATATGGTGTTGAATTTATGACATTGGGCCTAAATTATTTTAATTTGGACAAGGGAATATTAGGGGACTAGAGTGAAGGTGGATGAAGTGGTGGTAAAATTTTGAGTGGAAGTACCAGGTGGAGTGGAAATTAGTTACTCATGAATAAATGGTAGTTGTGGTGTTTATGCAAGTATGTTTGGCCTAGATTCTCATATGGATTAATTTTATATATCATAAATATTTTTGGTAGAATCATCAGTTGCCTTCTTATTATTTTCTTCTTCTAATTTTTAGGAAGATTAATTTTCCACTTGTTTATTTTTCACTTTTTCATCTTAAAGGAAAGCATCCTCTACCACTTTTTTATTTTTATTTTATTCGGCTAGGAAGGAGGCATCCTTTGATTCCTTTTTCTTTTTCTTCTCTTCCTCTAATTTTTTTTGTTTCTCTTTTCTTGGTTTATCTTATTTTTATTTTTATCTTTATCCACTGTCTCCTTTTCCTCTTTCTCCTTTTGGTCTTTCTTATTTTGTTATTTTTCTGGTTGTTTTTTCCTATTGTTCATTCTCTTTTGGTTCATTTTTCTTTTGTTTTGTTCTTTCTTTTACTTTTTTAATAATGCCTCCATTGTATATTTTACCATGGAATATTTTTTATCCTTATTGTTATCTTTGACCATTTCTTTGGTCACATCCTCTTCTTTATTTTTTATTTTTTCCTTTTGTTTGGCCTTTACCTTGCCTAAGTCTTAGGAACTTATTTTTGGTCTTTATCCAACATGATATCCATGTCCTAATCTATATTTATACTTTATCCACTCTCTATGTCTAATGGTGTATCAGAGACATCAATGGTGGGCTCTTTGTTACTTGGATCTGAATGTATGAGGATGTATTTCTCCCTTATGCTCTTTTGTTTTTGTTTCTTTTTGGGTGACATATCAATTTTTTATGGTGGGGGATGTCTTCTTGTTTTTATTATATTAATAAACCCTCCACCCATGTATCCACCATTTATTCTAATGGACTAGGTTAGCTTTCCCTTTTTAGGTACTTGTACATTTATCAGTATTACTATTTATTTTTTGTCTTATAACCAGAGTCATTTTCCCTTCTTTCTATTTGTTTCCTCCAATGTTGTTATTTTTCTAGTAGTTTCACCTATGTCTTCATCCTATTCTAATAATTTTATTTTGGATGATGCTCCTATTAATTCAACCACTAACTCTTCCATAGTAGATTACATGTTAATTCGATCAGACTTCCCCAAGACTTGTTCAAAGGACTAGATGATGGGAACAAGTTATTTGATTTTATTATCTGACACTTCATACTATAAAGAGGGAATAATTTCGGTACATTGATCATATGGGCAAATGTAGATGCAGTCAATGGTGGTATTCAATTAAAACACTTTATTGTATTATTATACTATTTGAAGGAAATATGATATCATGAACTGAGAATTTGTTGTAAATTAGTTACACACATTATCACAATGGTAACTTATTACTCCAAAACCATAGTCTTTATATGATTTTTTACCTATTCTTCTATGTTCAGTGTTTTATCACATTATATTTTTCTTATTTTACTTGGGAGGGTGTTTGTGTAGTACATATCTAGGTGATTTATTATTTTTGGAAAATTAGATGTTTAATTCCTAAATAACAAATGGGTCTAAGATTAATAAATCAATGAATAGTATGAAATAATTAAGCCACTAATTTGTGTAAACAAATTATATTTTTTACTTTTCTAAAAATACTAAGAAGTGAAAGAAAATATGACTTAGCTTAGTTTTGGATATTAGAACTAAGACAAAGTATGATACTAGAGGAATAAGACTAGGACACTAGCACAAACTGAGATCTACACTTCATTTTGTTATTTGACAGGACTACCAAAAATAGGATGGTATGTGTTCAATGTTATAGTCCTGATCTTACCACTATTGTCCAGACTACTCACAAAAATATGGATTTTTTGGGTTTTGTTTTCCACATCTTTTTGAGCCTATGTACCAAATTTCAAATCCTTTCTATTAATAGAACTCCCAATAGATCTAATTTTTTGTGTATTTGTATCTTCTATGCAATTAAATAGAACTTTGGCAAATAGGGAAAAGGTGTTAGTGTGTAAAAGATACACTCAATGAATTTTATGCCCCATGTGTGGGTAATCTACCTACATACCAATAATCTGAGGAGCGATAAAGATATATGTAGTTATCCTATTGAAGTGTTTGGTGCAATAGTGTGATGAAAATGTAAGTCAATGTGAAAGTGGGTGTACTTGGAATGACTAGGGATTAGAGTAAATGTTTAAATAATCTTGAAATATTATTGGATGGTTATATGTAGAGAACAGGGAAAAGTTCTTGAGTAGTCTTTCTTGTATTCTTGATTCTCTCTTGTAAATGAATTTCAACCCTTCTAAATTGAATTTGAATGGCCTTTTATAGGGGAATTAATGATCATGGGTTAAATAAATTCACATTAGTCTAACATGAATCAGGATAAAGATTCAAGATAAAATGACCATTAGAATCCAAAATACACTTATACAATAGTGACAAAAATAAGACACCCTAAGTCTCAATGTTATAGTCCAAGTTTGGCTACTATTGTCTAGAAAGCAAGAGACCTGATGGTTTGGAGTTGTCATGGAAAGATCAACCTGATTCAGTAAGGGTTTGGTCTAGAAGGCTATAGATGATTGGAAAACTATGAAAACATGACTAAGAGATTCAAGAGAGAAAGAAAAATGGGCCTATGTATTGGGTGTCATTATCCACACTCAAGTTACCAAATTTCACATTTTATATGACTACACTAGGTAAAGAAAAGAAATCCATAGAGAAAATTATGCTTACCTCTCTTGATCTTTTGTATGTTGGAATTTAATTTATCCAACTAGCCTTAATATAGGTTTAATTTGGTCTTTGTTGACATCATTTTTCATTCCACTATTATTCTCTTAGTGTGTGTGGCATATTTCTTATTAGTAAAATATTTTTCCATGTCACTACTTTAACTATGCATCTTTAGGTGACATTAAAAATGGTTGCTTTTTTAATGTCACATTTTCATTTAGTAGCATTGATATAACTGGTGACTACTAATAATTTTATTGAACCCTTATTTTCATACTTCATAATACTATTTTATTAATTCATTATCCCCATTACTCTTTCAATGTCTTTGGTGGTAATGACATGAGACTAGTCAAGGATGAAAACATAATTGTGCATTTAGTTGAGTAAAGTTTTAATTGTAGTATCTATTAGAATGAAGTAGGAAAATATTACCTAAATATTGAGATTAATTTTTGGAATTGATTTCATTTTAGGGTTATAAACCCACATCCATTTTTTCTAATTTATGATCTATGAGTTTTACCTAGTCTACCTCCATTCTGATATGGTCAATTTTACTCAGATGCGAATGAATGTATTTGAATGTACCCTCAAGGTGACCAACCTTGTATGGTATCTTGGAAAATTATCTCTCTAAATTTAGTGTCATATATTTTAGTGTAACATTATTTAATTTTTGTAAGGTGGATGTTTTTATGAAAGCAAGGATTGGGGCATCCATCTTTTCTTTCATTGTGTTGTATTTTAGCTCTCACAATCTCAAATGTACATAGTAGAAATTTCATAGAGTTTTGGTTCTTAGAAATTTTAGAAGAATGGAAGTGAGGTTGGATGTATTTTTTTATAGATACCTATGGTTAGGTGGTGATATAGATCATGAGCATGTTTTTTGGTGATCATGCATCATCTATCTTACTTACCTATCATTTCCTTATTAGATAGACATGTTTTATCCATAAATTTAGTTTTGATGACTCATTATGTGATATTAATGTTATTTTAAGTTTTATTTACCCTTTTGTATTTATTAAATTTGGTTGATTAATTCCCTACATGGTGGTTGTTATTTTTATTTTATGTGATGTGATTGCTTGTTCATTTGGCATCATCTTTGTATATATCTAGGGAGTTGTAGCTAGTCAACCTTCTATTTTATCTTAAGTATATGGCATTGAATGCCATGATAATGGTGCTCAGATCACCCATCCTTATTTAATTTTTTTTTAAATTAATATGAATAGACACTACTATCCTAATTTTTTTAAATCCCTCAAGCTATCATTTATCATATTTCAACTTGATGGTATTATTTTTATCTATTTTCTTTCTCTATTCTTTCTTTAAAATTTTAAGTCTAAACATAGACATTTAATTAATTTATGTGTTATGCAGAATATCCTATAATATGATCAATATCACATGATAAGTAATATAACTGGACACTTTATCTACATGATTGATTGTCTGAAACATTCAACTATGAATTCATGGTTTGACATTGTTTTTATATCAAAAGAATCATCTCCTTTCCATGAAAATTTTTATTTGATATGTTCTATGTGATTTCATGAATAACTATAGATACTACAAAGTATTTTTGTAGATATCTCATGATGTGGTATTACTAAAAAATTCTTTGGTTTACCTCTATACTTAATGACAAATAATTCATAGTTGATTATAGATAGGATTGAGAAAATTAATGCATGACTCAGACATGCAATATCAGAATTGTGTGGATTGAGATATGACTCAACCATGTGATTGATGGACATGTGTTTATAAAAATGAAATCCAAATTACTTTAGGACAACTATCAACTTGTGAACTAGATCAGTTGTTAATAAACCCTCATAACTATAAAAATAGATATTTGGCTTGTGAATAAGGATGTTAATTAGAGTATGATTTTTAAAATGAGGTAAAGGTAAGGCATAAAATAAGAATGCTCTATGATCCAATTGATGTCTAAACAATTATAAGTTTAATTACTACAAATTATAGTGATGTAGCATGTCATAAATAAATATATATTGTGGGTTAGTTTTAGAAAATTATAGTGTTGTTATCACACACATATTAAATTTTTAGAAAAAATAAGATAAATCATTAATATTAGTTAAAATAACTAACAACTCATTCTAATTAGACACATGCAGTAACAATCATCACTTTAGCATGAAAATAATGGGAATCTTCTATAAAAATATTATAAGCAACATGTCATGAATTCTTAACTTGTGTTATATATACAAGATATTGAATATAGGCTTCTAGTGTTCATATTATTCCTATAGAATTAATTTATAATGGGCATGCACCTATTATACACAAATCTATAAGATTATTATCAATAAGTGGCTAATAATAATGGATGTTTATGTTATACTACAAATAATATGTCATGACTTCAAAGGTTTAAGTAATAACCATCCATTCAAACAAATTATTATATGGTGACTACTATATCTTAATCATTTGTTTTTACATGGTTTCAAAACATGTCAGATTTCAAATGTCATCATGATATATTTAAACTAAAAAATTATGACTAATTTTTACAACAAGAATTATAATGGTTTGTTTGGGTAGTGTTCCCTATCGATATATTACATTTATTGAAGCTACATTAGACTGTGAAAAAAGATGAGTGGTTTCTAAAAATCTATTATCCATCTAATTATCATAATGACCTCTAGTTGTTTCATTCTCTATTAGGGGAACATCAAGTAGTTGGGATAGTTCTAAATATGAAATGCATTTCAAATAATGTAATAAAGGTTCAGGTGAAGGACATAGACAAAAATAATAACTTATGTCAAATTATTCAAATGGAACTAGAGGTTTCATTATATATAAAAAGGGGCATGGTTCATTTGACAAAACATTATAAAAATTATTGTTCTTATTATAGTTGGAAAATTACACGTTTATAGATGGAGACACCATAGGTTTAAAAAATAGTGAAAATATTTTCAATGGGATTAAAATAGCATTCAAAATACTTTGTCAATATACATTCTCTTCATCTATCACCCACCACTTGAGTATAGACAATTATTTGTGAAAAAAATCATTAAATTGTTTATATATATATGTGTTTTATATATATATACATATATATATATATATATATATATATATATATATATATATATATATATATATATATATATATATATATATGAGGAAACTATTGTCAAAGCTAGAAAAAGAAACTTCAGTATCATGTTTCTAAGAGATAAAGGCATATACAAATCATAAAAATATATTGAATCAAGTTGGAAATGAATTTAAGAAAAGTGAATATTCAACATCTCAAGAGATTCAATTTTTTTTATTCAATGGAAAATCATTCAAGATTGAAGTTGAATGTTGCCACTGAGGTGCTATTACATACCAGTATTGATTCTTTTATCCACCCAGTGTTGATAGATTGGTTATCTCAATGGTATGTAATCATGTGCCTCTTTAATGGGAGTTAAAATTGCTTCCCTTAAAAAATAACTAGTGATATCTTAGACATTGAGTTTGAGCATGAATTGTAGGATGTAGAGACTAACTTTCACATCATCAATGGACAATATATGATCACATCTATGATAATTATTATGAAAAAAATGATTTTGAATCATTTCATGGTAGACTAAAACAAATGTTAGCTCCTATTTTTTTACCAAATCTATAATAAATCAGGTAATTAATATTTGTAAATAAGAAAATATGGCGAATAAAACATGGGTTCCAACACATTTTATTGATCAGTTGTATAAATCTAGGGCATTGGGGATAATGGTAAAAATACAATAATTCCCTAGTTTAAGTTAGTAAAATATAACTAACTAGAAAGTACTTTAAATATTGAATTCAATTAAGGTAATAATAAAATGAACAAAAAAATCATTTAACTACTTTAGATCCCTGATTAATGTATTTTGTGTCTACGTTTGCATATAGGTTTTTGACGAAGAGATTATGAATATTTTTGAGAAACAAAAAATTAGTAACCTTACTAATAAGTTGAAATTTCTCATTCTTCCTGATGATGTATGGGAAAAATGGGTTTTATTTTTTGATGTCTACATAAATGGTGGTCTCAATTTAAACCCTAAGTAAGATAGTGACCATATTTCAAGCCAAATTAATTGGAAAAAATTAAATCATTTTTATTTAAAGGCACTTGTGGTACATTTGTGAAAGAATTAGATGTGCTCACACATAAATTTATGAGTGGACATGATTAGTTGATGGTGAGTGTTGACCTTGATGTGAAGGTGGAAAACTCAAGTTCCCATTACAAAAGAATGAAGGAGACTAGAGTCTCAAGGGAAAAAATTATAATATATTTGAAATCACAAGTTACTAAATAAGTAGTTATTTTAGGGTGTGATGCAACAAATGTGATAGAAAAATTTCATGTGCATTAAACTCACTCTTTTCAACTCTGTCAGGAATTCATAATGCAAAGATAAAAATAAAAAAGAATAAAATAGGGTAAGGGATCTAAATAATAACAAAATATAATACGGTGATATCAATATATTCCATTGACCTCTTAGAACTGTATGTATGATCAATTCTAAAATATATATATATATATATATATATATATATATATATACCAAGGTAGGAAGATTGTTATGATTTCACATGTCGATGTGATTTTCCTTTTATATTAGGTAGAAAATTAGGAGCACTAGAACACCATATTTATCTTAGTATAGAGGTGGTTATTTCATATTTTTGAAACATTGTCACCGATTTCACCCAAAGTGATATTATATATCTACTCTCCTATATTGGGACTAGTGAAATGACTTATGTGTGCATCTTTCTTATTACAGTGCTCAAATCTTACTTGTTTCATAATTATGTATGCATCTGCATGGAAAAAGATAAATAAAAAAATGAAATCATTTTTGAAGGATGATATGTGATTTTAAATGATGAAGGTGGGTTTGATGTATCTGCGATGGTCTTTAGCATTTATAGTGTGCATGATTCAAAAAATAGGTTTGATGAAGTGGGAATAACATTTTACTAGTTACACATCAAGCCCTTGGACATTGTGAGGCCAAATGATATTGAGATTGTATTGTCATAGCATCATTTCAAGATTGAGATATATGCTGATTTTTGGGAACACATGATATCAAGATGAAACATATACTCATACCCTATTTTAATACTTTATGGAGACATTAAATGTGATACAAGTTACCATAGATTTAAAGACCACTTCACTGATATGCATAGTGTAAAATATAAATATGGATATGATGCTTAAATAATACTAAAAATATCTAATGATACCCCCAAGTATGTACATGGTTTGTTAATAATTTATATCATAAAATTTGTGTAGTTATACACTAAATTATTTTCATATTTGAAGTCAATCCTTTGGATCATAAGTTTTAAATATGTGATATATTGTTGACAACTAAATTATCTATCAAATTACATTACAAGTAAGAATATACTTAACCCAATCTTAGATATTAGACTTATCTATGTATTTGATAAGTTATGGTCGACCACCCATTTTAAATAATTTTGAATTCACATTCTAAACTTGTATGTTTCATGTTCATGGTAGAAATTATTAAACCATTACAAATAATGATGAACATACATGATGAATTAAATACAGACTCAAATTTAGCTTAAGGGAAAAAAAGTAAATAACTATAGGTCACATCTAACTAATAAGATCAAATTTAGAATAACGTGTAATTGATTTTGGTAAATACATCAACTACATGGGATCATGTATCGATAATTATCACACTTGGCTTGTAAACAAGTATTAATTATTAATTAAATTAATAATAAATTATTGAAAACTTCATGACTAAGTCCTAATACAGTTGGGTTGATTATGTGTTTCACATATCAAATAATTATAATTTCAATTACTTATGTAGATTTGACTAGAGATGATGTACAATCTATGAAAATTCTTATGAATGCAAGTAAAACATTTACTAGAGTATTACTATAATAATATTCATAAATAAATTAAATGTAAAATTGATTCTCAAAATTAGTGTTGTTTGTAATGTCTATAAAAAAACATTTTTTTATTATTGACTTAGAATTATTGTTGATTAAAAAACATTCTTCTAAAAATAACAACACTTCATTCCAAGTCAATAATGAACATATATAACCAAGAGGACATTTGACCCAAATTTTAATAGTTGTGTCCTCATAGTTTTAATTAGCCTTTTTGTTTACATCTTGTATAGATGTTAATGTAAAAAAATTAAAACAGAACAACTGATAAGTGCAAAAGTGGATGCATGTCCTTTGTTTTGTTGGGATTTTGAGCATTGTAAAAAAATGCAAGAATATTTATTAAGAATTTTCATACATTTTGGAAGGAACATGGAATTATTTTTAATTCTACAAGAACATTATAGTCAACCCACTAAAAATATGTGTACCTCAAGAAATTTTTATCATTCCAATGAATGTTTTATCTAAAAAAAGAGTTTACAAAAGGGAAATGCCTTATGGCTACATTGTTTACACAATTAGTGTTGATTGGGAATGTAGATGATGTAAGATTATTTTTGAAAGAAGATACAACTCTATCTATGATAGCTTCTAAATATGGGAATAAATAATATTGGGTATATATTATTTATATAAAATAAATATTGTGAACATTATTCAATTTACATTACTATTTGATGTTAATGTTATTTATTAGCTATATGTTTTCATTCATATTTGGATTATAACTCAAATAAGGTTTCTAAATATACTTTAAATTTAAAGAAAATAGTTTTTGTTACTTTTCCAAATTTTTTTTATATTATTAACTAGTTTTACATTTTTCTAATTAATCATCATTTGTTGATAAAGAGGTACCATTGCAAAAATGATTTTTTCCTACACTGAGACCCTCCCCAAACTTTTTTGAAATTATGAATTTCTCATAAAAAACTAAATATTTTAAGTGAATTCAAAGTTTTAATAAATGTTCAACATAAATTATTTTTCAATGGTGTTAAGAACTTTATTGGAATAAAATTTTGTTAATTGGCCAATTATTGAAAAATATTTCTTGTATTTTTTGTTTATTTTAGATATTATTCTTTTTATTGGAAGGTATTTGTTGATACTAAGAGTATAAGGAGTGTTGTTTAGGGTTCTAAGGACCACTAAATTTAAATCATGGACCAAACACCCAAACATTTCATATTCATGTTACCTATACTTCAGTCGTATATTTATCCCTAACTTTGTTGAAGATTACAAAGAAATATCTCATTATTGGGTTGTGGTATAAATACTTGAAGTCAAGAGTACAATATTCTTTCATTCAACACTTTGAATGTCTATGAAAATGGATTTATTTTAATGTGAGGCATATGACAATGAAAGCTAGTGATAAATATATCAAATCAAATTAATGAAATATTGTGTCAATATCCATTTAAAACATGGAAAAGGTTATATACAAGGACATGCACTTGTATTGGACAAATAACATATTATTTATAGGTGAGAAAACCTACTTTGGTGACAAAAATTAATCCTTTTTCTTAATATTTCCTCCAAGCTATAAATTGTATGGCACACTACATTATAATAAGAAAATATTCACACACTTATGTACATGGTTAGATCATGTGAGGTTTCACCCAAATATGTGATGCTCTTTAGAAACATACAAAAGAACAATTAGTGAGTGAATTTGATTGTGTTATCTTGATACTATTACATAATTTGTATTTTTTACAATAATTTATGTCTACAAACCCAGTAATGTTTGGTTAAATTTTATAGTGAAATATGGAATTATTATGAATTATAAAATTGATTGGTACAAGTTATAAAATTTTACTATCTAGGTTGCATATTTATATGGAAGTTGATTAATTATTTTATAGTTGATATAAGTTGTAACTTTTTCTATATATATAAACAATTACAATTTTTTTTTACATATAAATAAATTTTTTAGGCTATAAATTTGAGTAATTAATCTATAATTATTGAGATAGTATTTCCACCTACCTACCTTCTATATTTTCTATGAAGTAAAAATAACTATTAAAAAGCATGGTGGGACTTGTCTCTTGGAAACTAATATCTCATGAAAGATATTTTAATATATACAAATGAGAATTTATCAGAAATACAAAAAAACAAAACAAAACATAGTGCTAACAATAGATGCCCATGACTTTAGACTTAGATGAGGCTTAGACTGGTCTTAATAAAAGGCTAAAAAATTTAAAAATTTTCCTTGTAGGGGTCACATTTTATTCTAAGATAAGTTACATGTTCTTCACAAAAAGAACATTATCAATTAATAATATGATATTTATATTTTTTTAAGAATGGGAACATGCAGATTCTACACAAATAAAGACTATTTAATTTTTAATTAATAACTTTCTTATCTTAAATATCTATTGTGCCTGAAAGAACTCAGAAACTCAAATTTAAGATTTGTTTGATCAATTGAAATGTGTACATCATTTAAAGTCTATATATAATGATATATTTCCATGTGACCCGATCTCAGCACTTTAGGAACTCAGAGGATCAGAGACATGGGACCATTAGATGATTAACTCTAATTTGAACTTCCATGCTCATGGGTTAATGAAAAAATACCATATGTCAATCCCATAGATCTCAATAGCTTGAATCTATTAGACTATAGGGATATGGGGCCATTAAACTATGTTAATCCCTCTATAATTCTTGGTTAACATAATTGTGACATTTGCCAAGATTTTAAGACTGTGAAAACTCAAAACCATTAGATGATTAAATTTTTTGTAAATATTTAATGGTTTTAAATTCATATATTTATACCACATCATATGTTATAAAAAATTGGATAATTTATTATTTTAAATATTTAGAATGTGCCCATTATATATAATTTAATAATATTAATAATTTGAAAATGGAATGTGGCAATGTGAAGGAAAAAATAAGGGAAAAATGAAACCCCAAGTTGAATACCTATAAGTGGTGGCTTGAAAAATTATATACACACAAGTTAAACATGAAAAAATTGTGGTTCATAGACAAGATTGAGTAGGGGATAATAGTATTTTCTCATGCAAATCCTGATGGGTAAATCGATAAAGGATGAGTGAGTCGAGGCAACTGATGCCAAATGCCTAAGTAAAATGGGTAAGTTGACTGACTACAATGCCCTTAGTAATACCATTTTCACAAATTGAATTGAATTTCTGGGAACCTCCAAGTGGATCATTAATTAACCATATTAATGACATAAATGTGAAAATTTAAAATATAAAGCAATCAATGGGGAGTCATAAAAATTGAGCACATAGATAGGATGATTAATTCAAAGACTATGAATAGTGAAAACTTGATACAATAAGTGACATCATCTCACAAATTTATCATGCTCACATACATATTCCATACTTTGAAGAATTATGAACAAGGATTTAATAATTACAAAAAATATAAAGACTAATTGTGAATAATTATGAATACCAATGCAACATAAAATATGTAAATATAAAGAAAGTTTTCTTAGTATTATTTACCATTAATAATACACAAATTATATAATAATATTATCACTTAAAAAGGTAAGAATATAATATATTATTATAAACTTGTGTAGAATGGGCACATGCCCATTCTACATGTCAAGATAAGTTTTTTTAAAAATATGGTAACAAGGTTCTATTCGAGCCCATGCTCGTATAAATACATTAAAATATTAATATATTAAATAGATATTTGATATTGGAGGAATGTAATGTTGAAGAGGAAGATTATTAAAAAGATTACATTTTTAGATCAAATGGTTTAACTATTCTTTTCAGTCTCAAACATGGTTACATGATATAAGTCTGAGAATGCCTTCATTGAATAGTAAAATTCACTTGGTGTGTCCTTAGTCATGATAATCTAAGCAAAATATTGAGAAAATACAACATGCATGTTGTAATTCATGATAATATTATCCATTATAAATTTATGGGTAAAGAGAATGATTTGGATTAAAGGTAGACTTGGGGGGTGACCTACATGCTCAATCATAAAAAAATGTCCATCTAGAAGGGTAAAATGTTTCTTTTTACTACCTCCTTTATTTGTAGAGATTATAATAATCAAAAGGACACCTGATGGGGATATATCTTCATTTAAGGGTGAGATATTGGGATTAATAAGAACTTTATGATTCACAATGACATTATAAGCCTTAAACATGAAATGACATCCCAATGATTTGTCTAACTCTAGCCTCAGTGAATCGAAGGTGAGAGAAAATTGAGGATGATGTGTCATGCTCATATTTTATCCTTTTTAGTGTATTGGATATTATATTGGTGTTTAATTTTCTCTCCAAGTAATTTGTAGTCCACCTTCCATAGCTTAGTTGGACTTCCTTTGCGTTTTTACTAAGTTGGTAGAGAACTAAAATAGCCTTCAATTATTCACTACTCAAAGTATGTTCTTATCCCATAACTTGTCTCATAATGAATTGAATATTGTTAAATTCTAGAAGAATTTGGGAAAGAAAAGTGACTAGGTTATGGATTACCTTGATTTTTGTGAAGGGTTGGTCAAATGTTACTCTAGAGTTTGTCAGTACTTGACAAATTAGTATTTTGAGGATGATATCACCATAAAATTAGTTACATATATTTTTAAAATATGACATTATAATGGGAGGATAAAATAAAGGAGAGATGACATGTTTGGAACTATGAAGGAGGAATAGCATGTTTTAAATTTGAAAGGGCTTGTTAGTTCTGTAATTACTGAAGATGAAGAATTTAATGGTGAATGGAGGAATGATGTCATAACTACATGATATGATGGCCATCCTATGAGCATGGAAGAGTAAATACTTCCTTTTATCACTTCCATCCTCTCTAAGCGTGGGAGAGTTAATATTATATTTTTTCACATTGCCATTAGACCTCCCTAAGTATGGGACATATTAAATACTCTTTTCTCTTTGCTATCAGACTTCCTTGTGTGTGTCCTAGAGTTCATATGTTCTTTTGTCAAAGGTTTATTAATATCAATGAGTCCATCAAAGTCTAATATAATTTTTTATCATTATTTTGAATATCATATATTCACTTTTTGTAAGTGTACAATCCCATAGATTGACTATGATACTAGAACTTGATTTAATAGCCTTGCTAAAATAATGATTATGATATTATTAGGTTCAGATGCTTGATTTCACAAAGAATGTTATTAGTTTCAAGATTATTTGAGCTTAGTTTCCAATTAGGGTAGGAGCATTTCATTGATTTTGAATCGATTGCATCAAAATGAAATGTTAATTACTTAATCATTATTTGAAAAAAAAATATTCCAACAAACTATAATAATATCTACTACTACTTGATTATTAGCTTTGAATTTCAAAAGCATTGAAATTATAATCCAGAAAACATGATATTTAATTCCAATAAATTAAAATTTGGAATATGATAATAGAAGAATTAGAATCAAATATTTTAAATAATTTATAGTATGAAAAACCAATAATAATAGTTTTAGTTTTCAATCTACACTAAAATACATCTAAATTTAATGAAATGATGGTTAGGTAGGAAAATGGAAAAGTAGTACTAATGGAATATGATTTGTAAATATATAAAATATGTAATTTTGGGGACCACTCTACAAAAAATCCATGTCAAAGTACCATGATACGTTGTTGTTAATAATGTAATTATGATGACTAAATATTCATTATCCATTGAATCTTTCTCTAAATCTAACATCTGAATCCATTTATTATACCTTTACAATAGAATCAAGATTAAGATGGTAATAGGGTAGGGGAATGAGATCAAGATGGATTGACATAATTAGAAAAGAGAGGAAGGGAAGGCAATAAGATATGTCCCCAATCAGGGGTCCTCATAGACAATATTCAATAAAATAAAGCATGAAAGTTCTTGAGATGTATAATATTCATAAGATCATCTAACTCTTTCCCATTTTATGTAGAAAACCTATATGCTCCAGACCCATAACTAGATGTACTAATGAATGGTCATATATAATTAGTCTCAAATTTTCCCTTTTCTTCATGTTATGAATTGGTGTTTTTATGATCTTATTTTAGCACATGATCTTTAGGTGTAAAATCTCTAGGTTTGATGCACTTGTTATAGTTATAGTGTAATCAATTTTGATATTATTAGAGACTAATCGATGTGGTTATATATTTTTCATCAAGTAATTCTATTTCATGCAACTGATTTACTCTATATTCTTCATCATCTATGATATCCTATAATGAAATACACAAGGAAGGAAACTCAATCTCAATAGGGAGGATAGCCTTAGGCATTAAACTAGGGAATATGGTGTGGCTCTTTTTGGGGTTCAAGTATTTTTATGGTAGGCCCAAAGGGTAGGAAATAATGGCAAGTTCCAATCACAAGAATTAGAACTAACGTATTTCTAAGGATATGGACTAGGGTCTTGTTAGATGCCTTAACTTGGACATTACTTTCAGGGTAATAAGCGGTGAAAAATCATTGTTTGATATGGTACTTCACATAAATGGATTTGATGTCCTTATTTTTAAAGGGTCTAAAATTATCATAAATGATATCATATGGAATGCCAAGGTGTTAGATAAGGTGGTTCATAATGAATTTGGATATTTTATTATTAGCTATATAAGTGAGGGGAATGGATTCAACCCACTTGGTAAAAAACTTGATTGTAGTGAGGATGCATTTATGGCCATCTAAATAAGTAGGATAACCTATGAGATTGAGTCCCCATGTGGAATATGAAAAGGATTAATTATCATATGTTGTTATTGGTATGAATAATGAATAAGATCAACATGTTTCTAATAAGGCAAACACTTATTAAGATAAAAAAATGCATCTAGTTCCATAGTGGGCCACTAATACCCTAAACATAGGAGTTTCTTGGAAAGGACCACTCCACTAGTGTGGGCCTTAAAAATCCCTCCATGTACTTATTTAAGCATTAATCTATATTTTTCAAAAATTAAATAATGAAGTAGAGTTCCATCATATCATTTATGATAGAGGGTAGCATTGAGTAAGGTATAACAAGAGGCATTGTGAATAAAGGAATTTTGTTTATTATAGTAAATATTATCAAGAAGAATGTATTCATAAAGGTATCCATATAAATCATGGCACCAAGGTGATATGGGATCAATAATATCACATACCATTTTAGATGTGTAACATTCATGATCTAGTTTCAGAAGATATTTAATAAGGAACTAGTAATCTAGAACCTGATCTATGATTGATATCAATGAGATAATTATTACCATTGCATCTAAATTATTGTTATTATCCCTTGGTATCTACACAAATTAGATATGTTTAGAGTTATACGTGAGACTATCCACCACATTTTTAAAGTTATAAGCATTTAATTTTTTGTCTAGTATTTTTTTATTACTTAGTTAATAATCAACTAGGAATCATCATGAACACACAATTGCTTAATATTCCATTGTACTGCTAGGTCAAGCCTTGTGATGATTAATTCTTACTCTAATATATTATTAGTACAAATGAAACCAATGTGGAATAATTTGGGAATATTATCCCCCTATGGTTTTATGATCATAATATCATATCCAAAGCCATGAGATGTGGATGAACCATCAAAGTAGAGTGTTGAGTGTTATGATTAAAAAGGATTTTTATCCAGAGTCAAGATTAAATTCTCCAGGAAACTAAAATTGAGTGGTTTGGTATCTGATAAGGGTGCTTCATCAAGTTGATCTAAAATTACTTACCCCATAATTACTTTCTAATATACATTTTCAATGTCAAAACCACTCAAGAGTATGATTCATTTAGCCATGTGGCCAGTCAAAGCTGATTTAAAAAGTAAATATTTGATTGGATCCACTTGAGTAATAATCATGGTTTTTTTTTATCATGTAGTGTCTCATCTTCTATATTTTGAATATCATTGCTAAGTAGGACTTTTCAATTGACATATAGTCGTGTCCATAGGTAAGAAATGTTATGCTTAAATAATACACTAAAATTTCTTTCCCTAATCATCATGTTGGGAAAGGAATGCCCCTAGGGAATGTTTGGTGGTAGAAATATGGAGGAATAGTAGCTTCCCAAATGTTTTTGGGGCTAGGATAGGTGGATTTGTTGAATATTATTTCAAATGATCAAATGCTTGTTGATATTTGGTATTCCAAAAAAAGGTGTATCCTTTTTTTAAAAGGTGAGTGAAAGGATGACATCTATCTTATAATTATGAAATTAAGTTTCAAATACATTAATTTTCCCCTAGAAATCATGGAACTACTTTAGATTAGAAAGAGAAATTTTTGTAATGGCATTGTCCTTGGCTAGATAAACTTTAATGACCCTATGAGAGATAATTAATCCTAGTAAGTTTATATAGGTGGCTCCAAATATGCACTTATTAGGATTAAGATGCACCTTGTATTCATATAGCCTTTCATATATCCTTTGTAACACTCATGTATGACATAACTTGGTCTTAGACTTTCCCAGGATGTCATCCATGTAGTATTCTATAATATCATGCATCATATCATGGAAGATGACATTAAACATTGGTATATAGCACCAATGTTATTGAGGTCAAACAGACTCACTTGGCAATAGAAAATTCTACATGGAGGGGTGAACATTGTTTTATGTTATTCCTTATGTGATATTGTTATTGGGGCATACCACGAAAAGCCATCTATAAGAGATAACATCTCATATCCTATTGTGGAATCTATGATCATATCAATGTTTAGAAAAAAAATCATCATGAGGGCATGCTTTATTAATAGATCTAAAATATTTATAGATGCATATTCTTTATGGTTTCTTAGTAACTAAGATGATGTTTGATATCCATTGTAAATAGTCTATGGGATGAATAAATTTACCTCTAATTATTTTTATAATTATTTTTTGACTATTATGGTAATGTGAGGATGAAAGTTTTTCAGCTTTTATTTAATTCTATTTTCATCTACATGTACAACAAGGATGTGTATAAATAAATAATTATCTAATATAGACATATATGAATATGACTAATCAAAAATATCAATGAACACTCATAGGAAGGTAGTTAGGAGCTCATGTTCCTCTTCAGTGAGGGATGGACCAATCCTGATCAATTTGGGATCATATATGGTTTTAATGTTTACTGTTGGCTAGATTTGGCATACATATAAAACTTTTCCTAGATTTGGTATGAGAAGCTAAGTAAAATCATGATTCAGGAGTGATCCAGTGGAAGAAAGAGTAGGTAGACTTCAATAGGAATATCACAAGTTATTTTCAAAGCTTTTAAGACACTTTAAGTAGACATAAAGTGTGAATTCAATGATTTTAAGGAACTAGACCATCATGCAAGTACAAAGAGGTAAGTCTAGTTATGTATTTCATAAGTGTACTTGAGAATTTATCCAAAGACAAATAATTGAATGATATTGATGTAATTTGTGCCAAGAACATCCCTTATAAATTTAGTTTCTTGATGAGTTTTCTATCTCAAGATATGAGCCTTCAAATATGAGCAAGTAGTGTGGGATGTGCCCAAGCATGTCAAGTTAAAGCAATAGAAAATAATAATTTAGATTTAAAAATCCTAAACAAGCTTCAATTTAAATGTAGGGTCTATAATTGGCATGATTTTAGAGGTTGAGGTTAAAATTCAACAATATGTAGGTGATTAACCAAGTTAATAAGTCTAAAATAATCTACGATGCATGTTTGATCAAGTAATCAGAGATCACTAGCAAGTTCATGGTCAAAGGGTTAGAGGATACTAAAGATAAATGAAAATTTTCCAAGTGTCTTGATCATGGTGATTTAAAATAATATTGATGACCCAAATTCGATCATAGTGCCAAAGGAGATCAACAATCCATGTTTGACTAGGAAAAAGTAAATCTAAGGGAGCACATTCAATCATGTAATTGTGGATCAATGGTGCACATAAGGTCAAGAAGTCAAAGATCCTAGATTGTATATGAAGCTACCACATGGTAAAATTGGGTTAACTAGATGAAACTGACAACATAATCTTGAGGATAACACATGGTCTCCGAGTGGCATGATCTAGAAAGTAAAATGTAGATCAATAATAATGATGAAGGTCAAAGCTGGGAGACTCTTAAAAGGATGAAATAGTTAGGTTTTAAAAAGGAAATAGGTATCCCAAAAGGATGCCACATTATGGGACATTTCATATCAAATATTTATTCACCCTAGGTAGGTAATCATATAAATTCTAGATCAAATATGATCTAGGTTACCAGTAGTAGATCTTATAAATCCATCTAACACCATTAAAACTATGCTAAATCTCTCAATAGATTTTACATGTAGGTTTTACATATTGTACATTTTCAATAAACACTAGCTTATGGATCTTCATTGTAATTATGGCTATAAGGAAACCAATAAGATGATTGGTCTTAATCTATAATAAATCTATATTCAAGATTTGGGAGTGATGGCAAATTTATGACTGTGAAAGATTTACTAGAAGGGATACTAGTGAATGAGCTAAAGTGACTATCTAATATCATGAAGAGCATATCAATTTGAGTCATGGATCCCCCCATCTCATTAAGAATATGATGAGTATATAGGTTGAGGAAGATAGTGAAGCATTTAACAAAGTTTCAAGAGTCTTTGGAGACTATTCCTCCCTTGCATATCATGACTCAACACCCTTGGATTAATTTTAATCAATCAAGAAGTGGTTAGGCCTCATTATTTTCTCTCTACTATCTCACTCCCTCTCTCTCTTCTCTTTTTTTATATATCTCCCATTTTCCTCTAAATAATTATTTCTAGACTCTCAAATATTTTTCTTGGAGAAAAGAGACTCTTATGCTATTGGTATGTTTAGGATATGCCAGTTTTTACTATAACACCTATTTGATGCAATAAAAGACTAAATTATTCAATTTACAAGCTGAATTGAAGTATTTTCTATGAATTCATTGATGTGGTTAAGTGAATGTATGCTTTCCTTTGTATCTATCTAAGTTTCTCACCTTTATGATGTCATTTGTATCTCTCATAGGTCATTTTAAGTTCCATAGCTAGTTTTTCAATTGGTTTGGAAGTGGAAAACTACCCTCCCATTCTATATTCATAGATAATTAGTGCCATTTTGTGAAATTCTTACGTGGAATCTAATCAAAGAGTGACTAAAGTGATTTTTATAATCTCAAAAATATGTAATAGTGTGCCTTGTATAAGTTTTCAAAACATTGGTGCATCACCTCCTTTTACATGTTTTAATGCATTATTTTCTATTTCTCTCCCTTTCCCAAGTAGTTCATTATTCTAGGTGATCTACCAAGAATAATCTATCCTTATCTAAAGGTTCAACCTCACCATAGGATACCCATAGCCTGAGGTTATTTCCATTTTATTGATTAGTTGGAAAGAGCTTGAAGAACCCTCCCCATGGGTACAAATTAAGACCAAAATAGTTTTTGGCATGCCTAGTGGGACACATTCTCCTTATCATAGATAAATTTTGGATTTGATGATAAGTATTTGTATCAGAAGAAGACATTCATCATCGTCAAAATCTAAATATCTTTTAGATTGCAGAGTTCATAGCATTATCTAATCAATTATCTCATGTAAATGGTTCCTACAAGGTCAAAAATTATAGGTATTCCTCTTGAATTCATTGATTTACTTTCTAATTCATATAAAATATCAATATTTAGTAGGACAACACCTTATCCCCAAAATAAATATTCATCTCCTAGTTACTCTATTGTCCTAAGTAGTGTAATCCTCACTACCCAAATAGCCATCAAGAAACCAAGTGTTTGTTCCATTTAATATAGGTATTCCACTATATTTAGTCCATTTTGATGGAATTCCTATGTCTTCTCTTAATATTATCCCATTATTCTCAAGAGAGGATCAAATAATACCTATTGATTACTTTTAGGATGTTTCCAACCTTTGTTCAATTCTTAATGTTGTTCAAGACAGTGTGGCTATTAGACTACTTATTGCTTATTTCAAAGGAAGAGCACTACAATTCTATATAAATCTCCCACTAAATTACATTGCTAACTTAGATTAATTAGGTGCAACCCTAATAAAAAAAATTGAGGATAAATCTGATCATCCTTAAAGAGATCTCCTCATGAGTTCATGTCTAATTTTAACCTTAAATTATAAAATACATGGACCACGATACCTACATTAATTATACCAAACCCAAAATAAGACTTCTTTTACTATCTAAAATCCCTCAGCTCTGATATTAATGTGATGATATAGTCAATGGATGGTATTACCTTGCCAAGTACCTATGAGGTTGCAATAAGAGCAAATAATAGCTTGATACAATCTAGTAAACTCTCTTTAAGGCCTCCAATTTATATATTCCTAGAATTTAAGTCTATACCACCCAACTCAAGTTCCTCAAATCCCATGTTTATCTCCTATTCCATCCCCCAAAGATCAAATTGTAGCCCCTTCTAGTCAAACTAGTGAGATTAGAGAATTGAAAGTTTTTATACAAAATTTTAGGAATGAAATAGTTTAAATCAAGAGATAGTAGTACTAGGATAATATTCCCCTTCAATAATAATATTAGACCACATATCAATCATTCTAAGATCAAAGGCTTTCTTATCAAGGTTTTATATAAATTAGACTACCCTACCAACCATAAGGAGTAATAACTCAATCTAAACAATATTCATATCTTGATCCTAATTTCCCTTCCTCTTCAAGATATATTATTTCCATACCTCCCAGAAAAATTGAAGTAGGATTCTGGTTGGTAGCCATCTAATCCCAATGAAATTCAAAACCAAGAATTAGTGTCATAAAGCATCACTATGGCATAAATGACACAAGAAGAGTTTTATCTTCAAGGGAGTCAGTATCAAGAAATAATATTGGTATCACAAGGAAAGATACAACAAGTTCATGTGAATCTTGATGCCATTAATGTGAATTGGAAAATGGATGATCATGTTTCATTCAATCAAGTTGGTGAAGCTAGTAATATAAGTGGTCAAGTTCCAACTCTAAGTAGAGATACAATAAGAGATATGGATGAATCTCAAGATGTGACTCATGATTCAATTACTCCTAATGTTGTTTTCATAGTAAAAAATATCAATTTTCTACCCCTACAACATATAAAAATAATAATATAGAGGTTATAAAAATCCATCAAGTACTTATTTGTGAGTAATCAATTACTCAAAAAGTGTAGCCAAAGGTTAGTAGATATAAATTAATTATATTGGATGAAATTAATATTTCTAACATTATAATTAGCATTTGGGATTCCCTATCCATTATAGGATAAAGGACATGCTCATTAAAGAGCTTTTAGAACTCAAGTTGTCTCTAAAATCAGTGGAAAAACAAGGTGTTGTCATAACCAATTCAGACCAACCAACTAAGAAATAAGTAGAGAAAGTACATAAGATGGTAAATATATAAAAATATAAGGAAAAAACAAATAAAACTCCACATTTCTACATTTCTTTGATTGTTGATGACACTTTGGTTCATAATTGTATGGTGGATAGTAGAACTAATAGCACTATTATGCCTAAAAAAATTATAGATAAGCTTGGTCTTGTCTATGAACCAAATACTAAAGGAGTGTTGAAACAAGATGGATCACCAAAAAATATAGTGGGCATAATCAAAGATATAAAGTTGACACTACATGCTTGTCTTAATGTTACCATTTAGCAAGATGTAATTGCGGTGGACTTGCCTCCCTAATTTGCCATATGTCTATCAAGGGACTTCACTTCAAAGATTGGATAATAATTATCATTTTATTAGACATATTTGATGTTAGAAACTAGGTATGTTATGAAGGTAACAATAAATTATTAACACATAACACGTTTCCATTTGAAGCCATATATGCCCAGTGTTTTAAACACTTACTATATTATCTCAGATGAGGTGTTAGAAACTCATGGAGTGGAAGATGAATCACCTTTAGATGGAGTTATAGATATTTTCCTTGATGATTATTCCTATAAATTTCATGATCATGATCCTTTTAATCGAATTGAATAAGAGGGATTTGGTGTTTATTTCCTCTATGAGAATGATACACCAATTTTAGCTATGAAAAATGATGATGAGTCTAGTGATGGTCTATTGCAATTATAATTCTATATATCAAGGAATAATAATGGTAATAGGGATGGAATGATGTTTATTTCTCCAAAAAAGAAAAGTTATCTCTTTTCTATCAAGTTTCAGATTGCTTTTTCAAATAATGTTATAGAGTATGAGGCACTAGTGCATGATTTTTAGTGGCCTAAAAGATGAGAGTCAACACCATGAAATTTTTTGGTGATATTAAACTTGTATTTCACCAAATAAGAGGTCTTGATGTATGTAAAAAATTATTTATTAAATATTATAATAATATGGTATGGGACTTACATGAATATTTTTAGGATTTCAACATTCAAGCAATACCTAGAGATGAGAAGAAACATGAAGATATATTGGTTGCCATTGGGGCACAATTTAGTATCCTAGATGATATAAAAAGTGAAAATATTTAGTCACACATTAAGGTGGTTGTAAGACATTATATTCCAGATAACAAAAATAATTGGCAAGTGTTTGAGGATGACAATCAAATTGTTAGATTCTTTCCAGAAAAAAGCTGAGTTTTCCTCAATAAGTCAATCAAAGTTCTTGCATCAATATGGTGACCAAATTTTGAAAATAAAAAATATAAGTTTCCCAAGGTATTGGTCACACATGAGAACATATTCAGTGGTGATGATGGGTTGTGAAAGAAAAACCTATCTCTATCAACAAAGGAGAAACACTAAGCTAATATGTAGATTAAAATTGGTAAGAACTTGAAGTTGGGTGAGGTATGTGCTACTTCATAAAAGGAAGCTTTCACTTAATTATGAAAAAGTTTTGTGGATGTGTTTGCATGGAAATATAGTGATCTCAAGGGATTTGATCCAAGTCTAGGTCAATGCACCATTGGGTTAGGGGTTGAAACTAAAATAGTGAGACAAAGAGAAAAGCTTATCAATCCAAATATTGAGCCTTTGATGATAACTAAGCTTCATAATCTCATAGAGTCAGCTATTATATTTCCAATCAAGCAGTCAACTTGGGTGGTAAACTTTGTTCTTGTACAAAAGAAGAATGGTGATATTAGGCTATGTGTTGACTTTCATGATTTGAACAAGGATTCACTCAAAGATACTATCCATTACCATATCTGGAATAAATTTTACAACTAATCTCAAGTTTAGAGAGGTTTTCATTGTTGGATGGACATAGTGGTTATAATCATATTTTGGTCAAGGAGGAAGATCAATTCAAGACAACCTTCACTACAAACTGGTGGAAATTTACATATAGAAAGATACCATTTATTTTATCTAATGCTATAGAAACCTTTAAAGGGCCATGGAAATGGAATTATATGGCCATATTAATAGGTTTATACTTGTCTATGTAGACACCTAAAACTGGCCACCAATAACCTTCAACCAAGTTTTTAGCTAGTTTCCATCTAAAATGTACAATTTGGCTTAAAAACACTAAAACACACAAAATGATGTGAAAATGACATATTCAAATGCTGATTTTAGTTAGGGTATCCATAGATGGGGAAATTAAATTTATGGGATATCTAACTTTGATCAGTCCATTTCAAGTCAAAATGCCAATTTTGCACCCACATGCTCTGGGCTGGTCTTTCCTATCATATATTTTGCACAAGACTTGTGCCTTTTGTATTTTTTTTTGGAAAAATCATAAATAGGAACATGGTTCCAATTCATCTGATAGTGCCTTATATTCTAATCCAATCAAATTTAGGACCAATAACAAGGCATTCTGATCAATTTGGGTAATTTGTGCATAATGTGCTTAATCATGCTTAACAGCTAATTAACCCAAATAAAGGCATAATCAATAATTCCATGAAAACTTGTTGAATAATTAATTTTGGAAATGAATATTGAATATCTACATCATCAAGTGACCTAATTTCCTGGGAAGACATCTCTAAGCCATAAATGCCACAAATATCAAGATTCATGCCTCCCATGCCTCATAAATGCCTTTCATCATGCCCTATATGTCTCTTAGTTGCCCCTTCTTCTAATTTCATGAGGAGGATAATTATAAAATTAATTCTAAAAATTTGATTAATCCTCAAACACACATCTAAATATTGAGATGGATGGGTGAGGTTGATTCTGGTCAAACCCAAAAATATATAAATAGGAGGCCTCACAACATCATTTCTAAAGCTTAATTTGTGAAACGTTATAGTGAAGGATTGGTTCCAAAATCTTCTTGCAACTAGTATTATAATGCCAAATTTATTCCAAGCAAATCCAAGCCACAAGCTAAAGGTGCCAAGAGGATATGAAGGTAGCCACACTCCATTGATGAAGACCTCCTGAAGCACAAGCCAAGCAAGCCACCATTACAAAGGCATTGGAGCATCCAAGGAAGGTGAAAGGAATTATTGTGTTTTCATTCCTTGATTTTTAGTTGTGTTTGTCATTTGATTTTATTAACTATGCTCTCCCTAGTGTCTAGGCCTAGAGATGTTATGTTATTAGTGTATTTATTTTGCTTTGTTTTCATTTTGGAACTAACACCATACGAACCATCCTCTTTTGAGTCAAATTCCTAGATCACATAATGGAATGCCCATTGGGACTCGATGCATCCTACACATGAAGGAGATCCTTTTACAACTTTAAAATAATTATTTGAGCTCTTAAAACTCTTTAATATTGATTTTCTACCTTTATTTTGCTATTTTTGGTTGCCACATTTTTTACATAGTAATCGATGTTGATATAAATACCAACATCAGTTACTTGGTTTAACTGACATCATTAAGTAGAATTGACATCGATCAAATCTTGATTGGTCATAATAGATGTCAGTGGTATTGACTGATGTCAGTCACTATGTTTTTTGAAAAACATAGACCCAAGAGTTATGTTTTCAAAGTTTGTTGTTTCAAACTCAAAAGAGCTTCAAAGCTAAAGAACATGCTAACAATTTTGGTGCAGGACCAATTGGGATTTTTACTCAAAACATGTTTAAACCACTTTTGCATGCTTTAAATTTTATTATGAACTTTGTTGTGGTATTTAGCAAATAATTTAGGTGTTTTTGATGAATGTTTTCAAAGTATACAACTAAGACTAAGGGGTTAAATGAACACCCCCAAACACTTTATTTGGGTTTAAAATTGAACACACTTGTCAATTTTTTTTAATAATAGTTTTTTGATTAAATCTTATTTGGAAAAAAGAGGTATGTTGCATGTATGCTCTTCCATTTGTCCTCTATAGGGAACCCTTGGAATCAAGAGTGTCATTCTTATTACAAGTAGCATAGTCCAAGACTTAGAAATAAAGTCATCCAAAGCACTCACAAAAAACTCATCAAAGTTTGGGTGATCTTGAAAATGACCTTAAAGTCTTTCTAATTTCATGATTTATTTATTTATTTATCTTGGCTTGTGAGGGGGACTTCATCACCTTCTGCAAGTTCTTTAGGGAAGCTTTGACCCAGGGTTTCATCTCCTAACATTAACTTCATTTGAATTTTTTAGAGTTGCACACAGGATGTAGTGGCACTTTGGACATCACACTATACTGAGCAAAAAATAGGATGTAGTGGTTGCAAAAAGGACTAGACCTTTTTTCAACAATCCATGTGATATGGACCCAAATTCCATGCTTTTATTTTGAATTATTTGGCATGAAAGTCATTATGCAATTGATTCCCCTAGATCATTTGGAAACTTGTTAGATTTTAGACAAATCCCTACTTGTCATGGAATTATTATTTGTGCAAGGTGCACCTCAAGGTCCATATCATAGTACGATCATTTGAGAGAAGGTGGGGGTGTAAAAACCTTACCATATAATGCATATTTACTTTTGGATGAACACTTAAAATCCTCTCAAATGATCCATATTGATGGATTCTAGCAATACCAAGCAACCTTGTCAGTTTAGGATATAATAATGATTAACTAGTTGGTCTTGTCCTAGATTAAAATCTTGTTTGGAGTCAAAACTTGGTGTAAACAAACAATCCCAAACCAAACACATGGTCCTCATTTTTCTTTGAAAAAAGAGGCATTATGTTTCCCACACGAGATCATCAATTTTCCCTATTTAAAGTTCATAAAAAAATTGAGAATCATATAATCCACTTTGGTGTAGTTATGTTTCCCAATTGAGTCTAGACCTTTACCTGCATTGTTTAAGTCCCTCATTGATAAGCTAAATTCATAATTACACCTTTACAAGTTCATAGGTTTGATGTGTTAAGTGGGTTTGCCATTTTCACTAAACTTGAAGGAACTTAGGTTTAATTTCAAATTTAGGTTGAATGCCATTTTAGACTCATAATCATTATCCTCACTTGATAGACTTAACCCATTTTGTGTTAAAGACTTGTAATTTAAGTCTATACACTACAACTTTTTGAGTCAAGAAAGGTAGTGTTATGCTATCAAAATTATGAAAAATTGTCTTTGCCTTAGAGAGTTTTTTTTTTTTTTTAATTTCATACCTTTTGGGTTGTACAACATCATTACACTGCCCAAAAAAATTTAAATACTATTTCATGGACTCTCTTAAATAGAATTCCCAATTTGTTCCTACATTTTTAGGCCAACCCAGCTGTACTTTTGATCCTTATCTAAAGCATACTTATACTATTCACCTTTTCTCTAGACTATTTATCAAAAGGACCAAGTCTTATACCACTATTTATGAGAAAATAAACTATTGCTAAATTTTCTTTTGTTTCATACCTTATACCTAGTTGATCAAGTTCATGTCCAAGAATATAATTCCTAGTGTTTGTTATAAGTGTTTCAAATCCATTAGATTAAAACTTCCATCTATTTTCAAAGTATATATTTTGATGCCATTTGGCCAAGAGTCCTAGCATATGCCTTGTTTGAGCCTAGATTTTGACACCGCATTTAGCCAAAAGACCTAGCAACTTTTAAGTTCCTAGATTAGATTGATTTGAAACACTTCAACCTTAGAGTTTGGAATTTCAATTTTTTAGTCCATTTACTTGCTCACCTTTATGTGAATAGTGTAATGTTAGGTATTTTATGCTAGTTTGTTTCCTCACAAATATTTGTATAAAATTTTTGATCCTTTTTGAGAAATCTATACCAAGTTGAAGGCATCATTTGCTTTAGATTCTATCCTTTTAGAGTTTGTATAACTCTTTGATCTTATATCACAAAGCATTGACTATGGATCCCAACATGTATTCCTACACGCGTAGTGGACTCATATACAATCCATGGATTAATAATGTAGTTGCATAGGAAGAAATGGTGTAAGACCCCTATGCGGATAACATTGCTTATGATATGGATTCTTATCCCTCTTATAATACTCAATTAGGGACACAAAGCCAAGATCCAATGGCTAAAAATTTGTAACACACCACCTTAAACAAAATAGGACCAATAATAAACTACATAATACTTAGCTACAATACCCATGGTGGATGAGCTAGTTCTTCAATAGTCATATTTTACTAATTTGGCTTCCACATATGATCCATTTTTATTTGAGTGACATTTATTGGAGAACAAATATGAGATTTTGGTTAGGGCCATAGAGTTAGGGGCTATGTTTCTAGAAAACTTCCCCCATGAAAATTTACCAATTCTAGTAAGAGTGCCCCATAATATCATTTAAAATCAATAGGATTCTTCTAGCAATCCTATGGCTCTAGTCCAAACAATGTACCAAGACCCCAATATATCCAATCAAGGAAAAAACATCATGGAAGATCACTTTAACCAAATGAAAATAGCATACCAAACCTACCTAGATTTAGTACATGATTTCAATTAGATTAACATGGTATGTAAGCATCTCATTGACCTAGTTCCTTCAACATGAGTGTTGATGGAATTAACTAGACAAGAAAAGTTGAATTTTGACCCATTTATACAAATTGCTTCAATAGATAATTTGATGCATATGCCCATTATTGAAGAAGTGTCGTCAACCACTACACTGCATAGTGAGCCAAATATAGTGAACAATGTGCAAATAACATCCAATCTTGATCAAAGTGGTACTAACACACAAACAACTAGCCAACATGTGCTTTTAGTTAATCCCATGAGTAGATCAACATACCAAAGAATATGATTTTTTGTACCCTAGCCTCAACTAGCTGCTTCCTCAAGTATACAACCTATAGGATTAGATAATCAAACAATGACCAATGTCACACCTTAACGACAAAATGTGATGAATCCTAGTCCTCCTCAATAGGTAGCAAGTATTATTACACAATAGCAGACATAGTCTAGTGTATCAATGCAACAAGATATGAATACATTGCCACCTCAATCAAGGGCAACAAATATTACACATCACTAGGTAATGATGAATATACCTTTTCAATCACAAACTAATATGCTAGTCTAAAAACTTGTAATGACTAATCAATAACATGCAAATATTGGTTAGTGACAGATGTTGAATCTACAACCTACATTCACTTCCTCATAGGGATTCATGTAATAAGGAGGTCCCCACATTTCTTAAGTACCTACTACATAACCATTGGTTCAAAACATGCCACAAATTTAGAGATAGGGTCTTGGTCCACAATTTCCTACTTAATAGAAAGGTTTTATTAATTGGTAGTGTATCCCTTTTCAACCACAATAGTCATAGTATAATTATATCCCTCCATCGCAACCACAAAATCCACCAAGTAAAACGTTTATGACCAACCCAAACTAGAATATCACATTACTAAATGTGTAATTTCAAGTGCATCCTAATCCACATATGCATATTCTTGGTCCATTCCCCAACCAAACCAATCTACCCTAATAGGTGTCTCCATCATACCTTGGTCAAACTATCCCACTTGTGACCTCTCAACCATTTACCTAAACCAATATTCTCCCTCAAACCACTATTCCATCTAGTTTCCTATCCCAAGAATTCCAACAAATGAAGGATGAAATTGTTGTTATTCATGTAGGGAAGCAAACTAAAAATTTCAAATTGGATGGTATATATTCCTATCCATTCAATATGGAGTATTTTTAGATACCATTTCCTCTAGGATATGAACCACTACAATTTGATAAATACAAAGGGAAGGGTGATCCTAAGGCTCATTTGACTAAATTATTTGTCTCATGTCAACTAGTGCCATATAGTGACATATACCTTTGGTTGTTATTTCTAAGGAGCTTGGTTGGACAAGCCTTGGAGTGGTTTCTAAATTTCCCAAGAATTCAGTAACAAAATTTGACGATCTTTCCAATAAATTTTCAGAACACTTTTCCTATAATCTAGAGCATGAGATTTCATTAGTAGACTTAACACATAAAGTAGAAAGTTAGGAAGAGTTTTGTAAGTTATTTATAATTATGGAGGACCCTTGCAAGCCATTTCACCCATAGTTTACTAGATAAAAAATTAGCTGTTATGTTTACTAAATTTTTTTATAGTGAGATAGCCTATCATTTAGAACTACAATGTGCACATTCATTCAAATAGATCATTGATAAAGGTTCTTGATCAAATCAGCACTCATAAATAAAAGAGTAATCAAAATTAATTCTACCAATCAGGGAAATAGACAATAACAACATCCTAATCAAGCACAAGCATCACAACTAGCACAGGCTAATAATAATGAATGATTGAAGCAATTCAACCACAATAGGAATGTTGTGGGAAATAGAGTAACTAAATCTTGTCATGTCTAAATTGTGTAGACATCATTTTCACCACTTTTTTAGCTTACTCCTACCCAAAAACCTCTCCAACCAATGACACAAGTTTAATAACCGAGACCTACATAATAAATACAATAGCCTTTACCATTACAAACCCTTCCTCCTAGAAGAACCATCACTACATGCCATGTCTTTATTGACCTAGGAGAACCTATTGAGTCTATATTTTATAAGCTTGTTGTTGCTAATCTCATTAGTTGGCCCATACAAAAACATTATCCGTAAGGCATTCCTTACTATGATTGGTACCATGAAAATGAATTTTGTGACTATCATCGAGTTAACGAGCATAATCTATGAAGATGTATCTAGATCAACCATTTAATTAAAAATATGTTGGAGAATGGGGAGATAAAACTAGATAGTGGTAGTTCCACTTCCAATCAAACTCTTGGGATATATCAAAACCCCTTTCCTAGACATAAAAATCAATAGTACTAGAGTAATCAGCAAAAAAAATAATGTCCATTGCAACAACAAAATCAACGGTATCAAAATCAAAGGACAAACTAGCAAAATCAACAAAATTAGTAGAAAAACCCACAATGATAGAATAATGGACAAAACCAAGGTCAAAATGGTAACAACTAGCAAACCTACCATGTAGTTGTACATTAATACAATAGTGTTTTAGTCCATATTGTAAGGGGTAGCATTAATACTATCTCCATTAATCTTAGACCAAACACTATTTAGCCTAGACCATTGCTAAACAATACTATCTAACCAAATTACATGGATAATCATTCTATAACTTGGGAGTGCATATAGATAAACCAAAAAACTAGGACTTCCACTTTTGGATCTTATAGTGACAACTCATTCTTTCCATGTGACCACATGCAAGTGCACCAGCAATCAAAACTTGTCATATTTAGTTCCACACCATTTCTAATATTAGTTAGCAATAATGGTCTAGTATTCAATCTTAATTGTGTAATCACAACTCAGAGGTCAAATATTACTATCCCAATCCCACAACCATCCACCACTTTTCTTATCATCCAACCAACTTTTTAGCCTTGAGGCTACAATTCAGTACTAACTAGCATAATAAGTTTGATATTGTGAAACAATTATAGAAGATACTAGCACAAATTTCTATTTTAGATTTCCTATGGATGTCAATAATCCATAAAAACATCTTGAATGTTTTTTTGACCCAATCCACTATTGCTAGTGACATATACCCTGATAAATTTCAAGATTTGGTTAGACACCTAGCTCCAGCCTGATAAGTCACATTCAACCAAAGTGATATGTCTTCCCTTAGCCCACTCCATAATAACCCATTATACATAGAAGTTTGTATCAAATGGCATAAATTGAAACATGTCCTTATCAACAATGAATCTAGCCTCAACATAATTTCCCTCAAAATCATCAAGCTACTTGGGTACACGATGATAGATATCTAGCTAGAAACAATAACTATCAAAGCTTATGATAATCAAGAAAGAGAATCATAGGGTACCATTAGTTTTCCAGTTATCATTGGGCCTTTAACCCATAATACAATTTTCCATGTGTTGAATATTGAGTTATCATACAACATGCTTCTAGGTAGGCCTTGGTTACATGAGATTCATGTAGTCCTATCAACACTACACCAATGTATCAAGTTTTCCCACTCAAGAATGGAGGTTAATATTCTGGGAGATTTACATCCATATGAGCACTACAAGCATCTTGAGGTTGAGTTTCAAAGCTATAATTATTAGTACGATATGAATCCAAATTCCAAGTATGATAAAATTAAATCTATAATTATTGATCCTTCACCAAATAATTGCATAGATCTTAATACCTTGGATTCCCTTTCCACATGCCACCTCCTAAAGCTTCCAATCATTTCACCATTTCAGATAATGGACCAGGAGAGTATGTGACTCATGATACATTTCATATCACCAATCTTCCTCAAAATTTGAAAACCTTTGGGTGACCTAAAGTCATCCCACATATTCATTGGAAATGAAAGAACAAAGGTAATGGGCC
This sequence comes from Torreya grandis, assembly GCA_037957365.1. Taxonomy (NCBI): domain Eukaryota; kingdom Viridiplantae; phylum Streptophyta; class Pinopsida; order Cupressales; family Taxaceae; genus Torreya; species Torreya grandis. The sequence continues at coordinate 96,826 of JARHVA010010564.1, forward strand.
TGTCACATTTTACCAATATTTGGCCTAGGATTTGACCCTCTCAAAGGGGATGAATCATGGTTATACAATGATGACCAGACTAATTTTTATAAAAATTAAATGTATCTTATTCCCAATAGGATCATGGATCATCACAATTATGAAGGAAGAGGCCTCAGACCAAATTAGGAATGGACCATCAAGCCAATTTCCATGACTAAGTATGAAACACCTTATGGACTTGGATTTAAACCACATGGGGGTCACCCCACATATCTTACTCAAAATCCATCACCAATGACTACTGATGATGATGACTTTAGTGAATTAGAGTCTAATTATAGCCTTACCTTTGATAACCTAACTAAAATCAACATGTTTGATAAGAAGGCCATTTGTACCTTTACCCAAGCTATTCATTATAATTCATTGCCATTATATTATCCCCAACTGATAGATTGGGACCAACAATAATCTAGTCTATCAATTGATGAGTTATAGAATGATGAGGTATTATATGATTTCTTAAGCCTTAGAGATAATGTTCCATTGGGAGATCAAAAATCAAGTTTCTCAATCACATTGGATCTTGCAGCCTATTTTGGAGAATGGGTGAACACCCTTAGTCAAAAAAAAATAAATAAAACATTGAGGTCTTAAAGTGAAAACATCTTTGAGGTGTTTTTGAACAAGGAAAAAGTAAAGATAAAGGCCAATCTAGTGGTGAAAACCTATTTTAGGTGCTATTATATGAGGGTGTTCATTCATCTTCAAATTTAGACTAGGATACCACCAATGATGAACTTGCCTGTGGATTTGAGTTTAATTTTGAGCAACAACAAGTATTTGATCAAATTATCTAATAATTTCTGATTTTTTTGGTTACATGACCAAATATCCCATTACGAGACTCAGATTCGTCATGCCTAGGAGAAGTTGAAGAGAAAGTCGTAACAAAAGACCCTAACATATTCCAATAGTTCAAGTCACTACCTACTATCCTATAAGATTGTTTGACCCTTGTGATTGAAGATACAACATAGGTAAAGATTAGGACTTCATCAGACTTGAAATTGATAAAATTAGGTGCATCTATCATTGAGGAGGAATGTGACATCTTTGTAGCTCTATTAAGAGAGTTTATGGATATTTTTACATGGGCCTATTCTGACATGCTAGGTTTAGACCCCACCTTGGTTTTGCACTACATTGTGGTTAATATTGATACCAAACTAGTAAAACAAAAGATGTGTAAGATGCATCATCAAATTTTTGTATTGATAAAGAAAGAGTTGGAAAAACTATTAGAAGCATGATGTATTTGATCCATTGACTACTCTGAATGGATCTCTAATGTTGTACTTGTTAGTAAAAAACTCAAAGGGATTAGAATTTGTACTGATTTTTTAGACATCAACAAAGCTTGTCCTAAATATGATTTTACCTTACCAAATATTGACATGATCATCAATTCCATAGTAGGTTATGAAATGATTTTACTTATGGATGGCTTTTCAAGATACAATCAGATTAGAATAACACCAGATGATCAACATAAAATAGCGTTCACCACTCCATGGGGAACATTTTGTTATTAGGTGATGCCATTTGGCCTGAAGAATGTGAGAGCTACATATCAAAGAGCCATGACTATCATATTCCATGATATGATGCATGATATTGTTGAAGACTATGTCGATGATGTATTGGTAAAATCCAAGACTAGCGCTGACCATCCAACAATGCTACGTAAGATATTTGAAACACTACGAGAGTACAAAGTCAAACTAAATCCAAAGAATTGTGTGTTTAGTATAACTTTAATAAAATTACTTGGCTTTATTTTGTCTCATATGGGTATTGAAGTCAGTCTAGCTAAAGTTCATGATATAACTAAGATGCCACCACTAACTAATTTGAAGCAACTCCATAGTTTGCAAGGTAAGATCTAATCAATCCAGTACTTCATATCTCAATTAGAAGATAAGTGTTATCCATTCACACACCTTTTGAAGAAAGGAGTTGAATTTCATTGGGATGATCACTACCAAACAAATTTTCAATAGTTCAAAGACTATCTTGTCAATCTACCTATTTTATTACCTCTTATGCTAGGAAAGCCATTTTTGTTATACATATCAGCTACTGATCATGCCTTGAGGTAAATCTTGGCTCAACATGATGGCAATGGAAAGGAGCATTCTATATACTAATTATGTCATACCTTGGTTACATATGAACATAACTATGCACCTATTCAAAAAGCTTGCCTAGTCATGGTTTTCATAGCTCAGAAACTACATCATTACATGTTGAATAATAAAACCATAGTCATTTCAAAGGTAGATCCACTCTAGTATTTACTATCTAAAACAACTTTGTAAGGTAGAATGGCTAAATGGATCATGCTTCTTAATGATTTTGACATAGAGTATGCCAATAAAAAAAGTAATCAAAGGATAAGTTTTTGTAGATCAATTTGTTAAAGCACCTCTCATGGACACATAGCAACTCAAGTTTCCATTTCTTGATGAATCCATCATGACCATTATTGATACACACTTTGAGTAGGAATCCTAAAAGTTGTATTTTGATGGTTCAATCACTACGCATGGATTATGGGTAGGCCTATTATTTATTACACCATAGGTGGATCTAATCCCTAAATCATTCAAAATCAACTTTTCTTATAAAAACAACATGGATAAGTATGAAGCACTTAGTTTAGGACTTTCACAAGTAGTGCACTAGAATATATCTCATCTTTAAGTTTATGGTGACTCTCAATTAATCATCAATCAAGTCATAGATCATTTTCAGACCAAAGATGGCAAGTTGGTTCCATATAAATCCATGGTTGACACTATTAAAAATCAAATTGCCAACATTCAGTTTGAGCATATACCGAGGGCTAACTATAGATGTCATGGATAATATTGGCTCACTGATTTGATAAATAGACAAAGCGAGAGAGTATCATTTTGTTATAAATTTTTTTTTAGCACTAGCTCATGAACCTTCAACTATTGCCATAATTTTTGATAATATTGGTCCTAATTCTATCTAGTACTCAGACATTTATAACTACCTTCATGACCAAGTTTTACCACCTAAACTATCTCAAAAGTAAACCAAATCCTTCATTTATCATTCCACTTATTATACTTTAATTGGATCCTCTCTTTACCATCATAGTTTTGATGGAACTCTGCTTCATTGTTTAACTTAGGCAGAGTCTATGCTAGCATTAAGAGAAGTTCATGAAGGAGTATGTGGAACACATTATAACAAGGTAGCCATATTAAAAAGCTCTTGCATACTAGTTATTATTCACCCATAATGGATGTAGATGCCACTGCATATGTAAATAAATGTGACAAATGTTAATGGCATGCTAATTTGATTTTTTCCCTAGCAAAAACTCTAAAACCAATGTTGATAGCATGGACATTTTCTACATGGATACTTGACCTCATTGGGAAGATTAACCCCACTTCATCTGATGGCCATAAACATATCCTTATCACCACTGAATATTTCACTATGTGGGTTGAAGCTATACCCCTTACATGACTGGAAAGCAAATTTCCAAATTCATCTTCAATCATCTCATCTATCACTACATCATCCCCTCTAAAATTATATCTAATAATGGAGGATCATTCAAGAATAGATATGTTGAACAATTATGTACTGAATACAACATCACCCAACATTTTATATAGCATATTACCCTCAATGTAATGCCTAGGTTGAGGCATCCAATAAAACCATTGCCAACATTCTAAAAAAGATTATCAATGATGTCGATCATGATTGGCACCTCTAAATATTCCTTGCCATTTGGGCATATATCATACCAATCATCATACCCCCATGGAAGCCACTCCATATTCACTTGTTTATGGTACTGAAGCCATCCTTCCCATTGAGGTCGAGTTGCCTTCACTACGCATCTCTTTCAAGCATGTCCTAGATGATCATGACTAACAAATAGCTCACCTATAATAACTGGATGTACTTGATGAAAAATTCACAACCACACTTACCAATATTCATGCATATCAGAATCAACTCAAAGGCTACTACAATTGGCATGTGAAGCATTGAATATTTGTACTTGGTGATCTTGTTCTCAAAGAAAACCAAAATAATACCATGGTTGAGAAGAAAATAAAAGGAAATTCAAACAAAACTAGATAGGGCCTTTCATCATCACTATAGATTATGTATCAAGAGCATACAAGCTTGCCACACTAGATGGAGAGGAACCTCCAGAGCTAATGAATATTATTCATCTCAAGCGGTACTATGCTTGAATGCTAAGGTGTATTATTTTTAAGGACCATTTCAGTTATACATTTTTTTCACTATTCTTATTTGTATACATACCATTATTATCCATCCTCTTTATCATATCCACTTTACATTTTTTGACCTATCAACCTAGCATGTTCTAAAACCTAGTCCATTTGAGCTTAGCTTTTGTCATTCATTATGCAATTTTAGAATCAAGGTATCTGATCAGTTCATCAATTTGTTTAATAACTTCAGACAAAGATCATATTTTTGGATAGTGTGATATAAGTTTTGATAGTTGCATCCTTCATTTGTTATTATTTCTTACCACTAGTCTTGTTAATTATAACTACCTTTGGGAAAATTAGTACCTTTGATCTATCCTAATGTGTCTTGGTTATAATTGCCTATGGGAAAACTAGGGACAACACTAAGCCTTGACATACCAACTTGCCACTTCCTATGCCTTTTCCCTTGTATTTTTACCAATTGTGCCTATTTTGTTTAAATTGGCTATCACACTAGTCAAATTCCTCCACTGTAAGCGTGGAACTACAGTGACTTGAGGTCCTACTCTGGGACTATGTAGGTAGTGATAAATAATTGTTGAGGTCAACTCAATCACCATTTTTCCCCTGCCTTCACCATTTTACAAGCAACCTAAGCCACGATCTCTCCATTTTATGAGCAACCTAAGTTTGAATGCTCTCACCATTTTGTGAGAAACCTAAGCCATTCTTTCACCATTTTATGAGCTTGAACCATTTGGTGTCTCATCATTTTTGATTGAGTTGAGACACTCCAAAACACTTCCAAAAATATTTATAAAATTAGTAGAAAAGAATAAAAACATTGACCACTTCTTTGCCTTAAGGATTCTTGGAAACCTTACTGAGTTACAAGAAAATCACTTGTCATTTAGTTTCCCCAACATTTTTAGCCTTTTTATCTTGTGAACTTGCCATTTTAAAAGATCATTCCTCTTCTTATATCATATGCATTATATTTTTTTTCATCAGTTATCACATTCTTCCCATTCCTGGGAAGAACTACATTTAGCCTAAAGTTTTTTATTGGGTATTACATCCATAGAACTATGTAGGCAGTGTCCACTTGCCTAGTGCATATGGAGATAGCTCGACCACCCCCTTCCTTTTCTTCTATTTCCCCATTTTGTTCATTTGTTAAGTTGTCACCTATTTTCTAGGGGCATTGTTCGAAGGGTTTCTATTACTTTGTTTGTTTGTCTATTTTTTTTTTAAATTTATTTGTTTGCCTATTTTATTTGATTTCATCACTATTTCCTTGATTTAGTTTATGTGTTTTCATTGGGTGTTTCCTTGTCCCCAATTACACTTTAATCCATCCTTATTCATATGTTTACATTTTCATCATGGTTTTTATCATTGGTGCATTATTTTCTATTGAGTATTGGATTACAGGAGTTAGTCCTTATGCATATTTTGTCCAAGTCTTTATGGTGTTCTATCATAAATCCTACCATCACATGCTACAATAAACCTTAGATTCAAGAAGTATATTTAACAATGGTTGCATCTGTTCAGCATCGATATCTTAATTCACTCCTAATCATATCCCAAATAGAGTAATTAGCCACAAAAGAATTTCAACCTTTATTAGTTCAAATGAGCATCTCCCTACTAGTAAGTTGTTCCAATTCATCATTACCCTTTGTGTTAATTTATCATCATCCTTGACCAATTTTATCATGTTTTCCACAATTAGGGTCCAATGATTATAACTACCTATGGGCAAATCATTGCACACCATCCCACCTATATTTATTGATGATTATAACCACCTTTGGGTAAATCATTATGTTGTCACCACTTTAATTTTTTTGCCTATACAGGGTCATGTTATTATCTTATTTATCTATCCTAACTGGGGTACTCCATCTCCTAAATGATTATAACTACCTTTGGGCAAATCATTGTGTTATCATACCACGTTGCCACTATCAGGGTAAAATGCTTATGACAACCTTTGTGAAAACCATTGTACACCATTCCACTTGCATTCTCAATGATTTTTGACTAATTTTTCAATATCATTATGTTTTCACCCCATCATCTTTCCTTTTTTTGGTCCCCTCATTTTCTTTATTTCTTTTCAAGGGACCGTTTGCTAACTTACTTATGCCAACCATTCCCTTGAGGGTGCATCATATAGTTAGTTTATCATTATTGAAGTTGTAGGCATATAAGACCTTTTCATTATTTGAGAATATGTTACTATTCTTATAGCTTGCAATGCCTTCCCAAGCAAGGGCAAACTGTAGACACCTAAAATTGGCCACTGATAACCTCCAACTAGGCTTTTGGCTAGTTTCCATATAAAATGCATAATTTGGCCTACAAACATGAAAACATGTAAAATGATGTGAAAATGATATATTAAAATTCCAATTTTGGCCAGGGTATCCCTAAATGGAGAAATACAATTTATGGGCCAACTAACTTTGTTTAGTCCATTTCGAGTCAAAATGCCAATTTTGCACCCACATGGTTTGGACTACTCTTTCCTATCAAATCTTTTTTACAAGACTTGTGCCTTTGTTATTTGTTGTTGGAAACATCCTAAATGGGAATATGGTTTCAATACATCTAAAAATACCTTCCAATTCTAATATATTTAAATTTAAGACCAATAACAAGGAATTCTAATCAATTTGGGTAATTTGTGCATAATGTACTTAATAATGCTTAAGAGTTAATTGACCCAAATCAAGGCATAATAATAATTCCATGGAAATATATTGATTACTTATTTTTACAATGAATATTGAATATTTACATCATCAAGTGACCTCATTTTTTAGGAAGGCATCCCTAGGCCATAAAATGCCACAAATATTAGGATTCATGCCTCCCATGCCTCATCAATGCCTTCTATGATGCCCTCCATGCCTCTTAATTACCCATTATTCTAATGCCATTAGAAGGATAATTATAAAATTAATTCCAAAAATTTAATTAATCCTCAACCACTCATCTCAATCTTGAGATGGATAGTTGAGGTTGATTCTGATCAAATCCAAAAATCTATAAATAGGAAGCCTCACAACATCATTTATAAAGCTTAATTTGTGAAAAGTTATAATGCAGGATTGGTTCCAAAAGCTTCATGAAACTAGTGTTATAATTCAAAATTAATTCCAATTCAAGCCAAGCCACAAGCCAAAGGTGCTAAGAGGAGATGAAGGTATCCACACTCCATTAAAGAAGACCTCTTGAAGCACAAGCCAAGTAAGCCACCATTACAAAGGAATTTGGAGCATCCACGGAAGGTGAAAGGAATTCTTTTGTTTTCATTTATTATTTTTTAGTTGTGCATGTCATTTGCTTTTGTTAACTAAGCTCTCCCTAGTGTGTTTAGTTCACTTTGTTTTCATTTTAGAACTAACACCATACTAACCATCCTCTCTTTAGTCAAATTCCTTGATCGTAGTTTATTTAGATGACATAACAGTGTTCTCAAAGTGTACAAGTGAACACATGGTTCACCTTAAGCAAGTATTTGAAAGGTGTAGGTAATTTGGGGTGTCTCTATGTCTCAAAAAGTGTGTCTTCTTAGTTCATAAAGGTATGTTTCTTTGGCATATGATTTCAAAACATGGTTTGAGTATAGATCCTAAAAGGATAGATTCAATTTTTGCACTTTCCTTGTTAAAACACAAGAAGACTTTGCAAAAATTTTTAGGGAAAATAAATTTTATAAGAAGATATATTTCATATTTTTACACTTTAGCTAAGTCACTTACATCTATGCTAAAGAAGAATCAGTTTTTTAGCTAGTCTAAGGAAGGAGTAAAGAGTTTTTAAGAGATCAAAAGGGCTATAGCTAAGGCTCCTACACTCATAAACCTAGATTTCATAAAAGATTTCATTTTGTATACTTATGCTAACATAAACACCATTTTAGGCATCCTTGTGCAATAGAATCATGAGAATTTAGAGAAGCCAATGGCCTTCTTCAGTCAAGGCTTATAAGAGTATGAAAAAAGGTAATATTTTTTTTTTAAAAATGTACATTAAATTATAAGGTCTGTCAATAAATTTAGATAATTTTTGTCTAAAAATAAGATACACCTAAGGGTGGCCCATCCAAGTATCAAGGAGTTTCTATTGAATAAAGACATAAATGAGAAAATATCTAGTTGGATAATAAAGGTAATGGAGTATGATGTGTAAATAAAGTTCACAAATCTAATCAAATGCAAAGGAATTTTTGAGCATCTAGCCCAAGACTTTTAATAGGATAATAAGGTGGTTTTGGTGTAAAACGATGAAGAGGTTGCAGCTGATCATACCTCACCTTCTAGCTAGTTTCATAACTTGGTAAGATATCTCCAAGATGGTATTTATCCATATTATATAAATTCTTCAAAAGGGAGATATTTTAGATTTCAATCAATTTTATTTATTCTTGTTGATAATTCCTTTTTCATGAAATATATCAATTGCATACTACTTAGATGTATAAATTCAAGACAAACGTAAAGATTGCCTAAGAATTTCTATGATGGACATGGTGTATGGAGCTATTACACAAGTACCACATACATTGAGTTATTTAGAGGTGGCTATTATTGGCTTAACATATTTTTTGATGACCATGCTTGGGTTAGGAAGTGAAAAAAGTGTGTTATGTTTGTAGGAAAAGTGAAGCTTGTAGACTTACCTCTCCAGCCAATTACGGTGGACCAACACTTTAATGGGGATTTTAATTTATTGATCTTACTAAACCCACTTAAAGTATAGGACATAAATGGATACTAACTACTATATATTACTTGATTAGGTGGATAAATGCAGTAGTATTGAAAAAATAAAATAAATACAATGTTCTAGATTTCTATGAAAGTTTGTTTAATAGATTTGGAGTTCCTTCAACATTATTTTTCACAATTTTATGGCATTTTTGGGGACTAGGATTATCCAATGGGTTTTTTTAACATGGTGCCTCTCTTAGAACTTCATCAAATTACTATCCATAGGGTAATCTTGCTGAGTCCACAAATGAAAAATTGTTAAAGATAATAAGAAGTACTACTAAAGATAATTAGAGATCATGGTATGTAACATTGAAATCAACTCTATGAGTTAATAGGATCACCTAAAAAATATCAATAGCCAACTTTTCATACAAGTTAGTAAATGGTAAGGAATCAAGATTACCTATTTTTCTTGAGTTTCTTGCTTTAAAACTAATACATCAACTGGAGTTCTTGGAGAATGAACTAATGGAGAATAGATACATTGAGCTTAAATAGCTGAAGTAGGTTTGAAATCAATCCATGTTAGCCATGTAAATACACCAATAATAAGTGAAAAGAGCCTTTGACAAGAGAGATTCTTCACAAAGTTTCAAATAAGGGAATTTGGTCCTCAAGTGGGATGAGGATAGAAATCAACTAGGAATGCATAAAAAGTTTGACTCTCTTTAGAGTGGTTTATAAACAATATCTAACTAAAAATCCCACAAATCTTTCCAACATACAAAGATGGATGGTGAGGAGCTTCCTATCCTAGTTAATGGGATACATCTATAACATTACTATTGTGGAAGTTGAGTTACTTGTACATAGTTAGTTTATTTTCCTCCAAGTGTTTTTATAACACATTAATTTGATTTGGTTTTGTTCCAAATAAGTGCTTTATTTTCACACTTGATTTGTTTATATTAGCTCCCTATTTTATGTGTTTCCTTCCTTGTTTTATTTGAGTTGGTGTATTTTGCAGGTGAAAAGGTTTCTTGAAGTCATAGAGCAGACTCATAATTATTCATGAGTTCAAGGGTCATGCAAATGGTTAGAGTTCTCAAGCATAGTATACATGCTTCCCAATAAAGTCACTAAAGATGTTGGCCAGATTTGGTCTACATATAAAACTTTACCAAGATCTCATATGAGAAGCTGAGTAGATCCTTGATTGAGGAGTGATATAATGGAAGAACAAGCAGGTAGACTTCAAAGGGAGGATCAAAAATTAATTGCAAATCTTTTTAGACACTTTAATAAGCCTTAGATTGTGATTTTGATGATTTTAAGGAACCAAACAATCATTCATGTTTGAAGGAACAAACATGTCAGTATGGTTTTGCATTTCATAAGTGTATTTGAGATGTTAGTAAAGGTCAAATAATTACATGATCTTGATTTAATTTGTGCCAAGATCATCCCTTGTAAATTTAGTGTCTTGATGAGTTTTCTATCTCAACATATAAGCCTTCAAAGATGATTGAGTATTATGGGACATGCTCAGGGACATCAAGTTAAATCCATATCAAATAGCCATTTAGATTTAAAAATCCTTAACAAGATTCAAGTTGAACATAGGGTCAACAAGTAGAATGATCTTGGAGGTTAGCATTAAAAATTGATGTCACATGGGTGATCAACTGAATCAATAAGTCAAATAGATATATGGTGCATGTTTAATCATATAATCAAAGATCAGCAATAGTTCATGGTCAAAATATCAAAGGATCCTAAAGATAAACATGAAGGTGCCAAGTTTTTCAATTGTGATGAGTTAAAATAATATCAATAGCTTGTATTTGATCTAGTTCCAAAGGAGATCAATGGTCCATGTTTAATCAGGTAAAATTAAATATGATGGAACACATTCAATCATGTAGCTACAAATTAATGGTGCACATGAGGTTAAGAAGTCAAATAGATTAGATTGAATGTGAGGACACCACATGGTAAATGAATGTTAATCAAATGTAGCTGATAGTAGAATCTTGAGGATAAACATGGGGATGCCAAGTGGCATGATCTAGAAAGTAGAAGGCAAATCAACAGCAATGATGAAGGTAAAAGTTGGGAGACTCATAGAAAGATGTAATGGTCAAATTTTAAAAAGGAAATAAGTATCCTAAAAGGATTCCACATTAGCAGACACTTCAAATCAAAGATGTCACCACCCTAGGTAGGTAATCATATAAATGCTAAATCAAATAATATCCAAGTTACTAGGAATAGATCCTATAAATCCATCTAATGCCATTAAATCTATATTAAACCTCTCAAGAGATTTTAGATGATGTTTTTACATCTCTTGCATGTTCAATAAAACTTAACCTATGGATATTCATTGTAATTATGACTATAAGGAAACCAATATGATAATTGATTTTCATCTATAATGAACATATATTCAGGATTTGGGGGTGATGACATATTTGTGATTATGCAATAAATATCAGAAGGGACACCAATGAATGAGCTCAAGTGACTATTTGATAGCATGAAGAACACATAAAGATAAAGCATGGTTCTCCCAAGCTCAGTAAGAAGATGAAGAGTTTGTAGGTTGAGGAAGATAGTGAAGCATTTAATGAAGTTTTAATAGTCTTTAGAGACTGTTCCTCCCTCATATATCATGATTTAACACCCTTAGATTGATGATAATCATTCAAGAAGTGGTTGGGCCTCATTAATTGATCTCTTCTATCTCATTCCCTTTCTCTCTTCTCCTTTTCTATATATCTCACATTTTCCTCTAAAATAGTCTCTCTAGACTCTTAGATATTTTTATTAGACCAAAGAGACTCTTATGCTTTTAGCATACCCAAGCTATACAAATTTTATATTTTAACACCTATTTGATGCTATAAAAGGTTGAATTCCTCTATTTTCAAGTTGAATTTGATCTGTAAACTTATAGGGACCCCCTAATTAATTAAATAGTTTTTAAATGGATATCAACCTCAATTATCCACCCATACTTAAATGGATCATCATCTTTTGAAATCAATATAAAGTGAAAAGAAGACCATATTTAAACTGATTCTATATTGTAAACATTCACCTTTCAATACTACACGTGAAAAATTAAACCATAATGGAAAATAGTGACACATTGACACCAAAGTGATAATGGAGTTCACCTTTTTAGGGCTATGTCACTAGGTTTACTACAACCGTGATATGATCCATTCATAATAAATGAAAGTACAATTTCACAAAACTTACATCCATGGATATACAATAGTACTAAAATAAGACTATATGAATAATTGATCTGATCAAGAACTCATCTCCCATTCATCCAAAACACTTACACATCATCTCTAAAATCTAGGCATAATTCTTTATGCAAGAGTAAAACAACTCTCCAAAATGGGTCAATATATCATCACCAAGGAATACGAATCAACTCTATAAAAGTGATGGGCTACTTTGATAAAATAGTATTTTAGGGTTTCATAGGTTTTTCCCTTTACAATAGAAATTAACCTTGTTTACAATCAGATTATAAAAACTCTAATAAAACATATCACATGAAGTCTCTCGTAGGCATTTTGCCTTTACAATGGAATGAATCCTCTGTAATTTAGAATAAATTAATTACATCTTTGAAATAATCCTCCAAAAGGCCTCTAAGAGATTCTTATAATCCCATTACAAATAATCCATAGGCTTAGAAAATTAAGCACTAGCAAACTTGGCTTAAAAATCCTTACAAACCTTAGAGAATTTGAAGTTATGTTTTTCAAATGCAAATTTGTGCCTTTATATACACAATTCAACTATATGCATAGCGATAAAAATGCTTGTCTTTTTTAATGAAGGTTATATGGTTGAATCCATTTGCATCTCCAAAAATCATGCGTAATCCTTGTTTAAATGTAATAATATCCATTTATGTTCCAACCATCCACCTTTTATGGAATTATGAATGTTTGAAAATAGAAACCAAAGGTTGGGGGTTCAATCCTCCCAAACCATCTCTTGTAATAAATTATTTAAATAGACTTATCAATAGTTTCTATCTCATGGATTAAGCCACCTATTTTTCCATTTTGATTAGATTTAAGTTTCACACCAAACTTGTTTGTTGGGATCCTTCAATATGGGCTCAGTTGAGCTATTATTCAAGTTGGATCAAACTAATGAGTTGGGTTGCACTACTAAGTTGGGTTAAAGTACCCAATTGGGTTGCACTATTGAGTTGGGTTAAACTATCAGGTTGGGTTGAACTACCAAGTTGGGTTGAATTGTCAAGTTAGGTTGGATGAGTTAGTACTCAAATATTATGACTTCGAGAATATGAATGGTGGTAGGCCATATGGTGGCTTGAGGTTATACAATGTGGACCTCTTGATAATTTCCACATGGACTACTTCTTCACCTACCACTTGTCAACATAAGATAATATGATATAAAACTATAGTGTAATTGGAAATGTTAAAATTACACTAATATATCATGGTGGTAGAGTCCCCTTCCATCACAAAATTGGGTTCCATTAGTTATGGTCCCCATAGCTAGTGATTTTTTGACCATCAAAGACTAGAGGCATGACAACCCATTTTTTTACCATACGCAAAACTTATGATGTTATCATTTGATCATTAGTTGACCAACTTTGACCAAAACTTTGACTAGCCATATCTGGAGTAAACAGGCTCTATTTCCTAAGTTTTGCATACCATCAAAAATATCTCAATGATCCCTATGTAATTGTTCTAGTTCAAGAAGGATTTAATGATGTTCAAAAATGTCCTTTAGATTATAATTAAAGTGTGTTCTATGAATTAATTAATGTGGTTAAATGAATTTATGATTTCTTTTACCTTTGTATAAGTTTCTCACCTTCATGAAGTGATTTGTAGCTTTCACAGATCATTCGAAGTGTCATAGATGGTTTGTTGATTGTTTTCAAAGTGGACAATTTCCCTCTCATATTAGATTCATATCTATTTAATGCCATTTTGTGAAATAATTATGTGGAAGTTTATGAAAGAGTGAGTAGAGTGATATTTTTAGTCTTGAAAGTGTCTAATAGTGTGCCTTATTCAAGTATAAGTGTTCCAAACATTGGTGCATCACCTCCTTTTACATGTTGTTATGCATTATTGTTTATTTATCTCCCTTTTCAAAGCAATTCATTAGTCTAGGTGATCTACCAATAGGAATTCATCTTCTCCTATAGGTTTAACCTCACCATAAGATACCCATAGCTTGAGGTTGTTCCCATTTTGTGGCTTAGTTGGAGAGAGATTAAATTACCTTCCCCATGGGTGTAAATTAATAACACAACATTTACCTTGGTGGTATCTTCCTTGAGATGTGTGGAGTTATCTTCTAGAATATTTGTAAATGAAGTGCACTGATTTTTTTCATTATTTATTTACTCAACTAGCTCATCGATTCCACCCATGTATAAAGAATTTGAATCATTAAAGGCTAGTAAATGCCACTTAGCAAAGACATGTAATAAATTTTAAACCAATTATTTGAATGCATTTTGATATTATACATTGATTTAGACTATCATAAGGTTCTAAGACTAGAGGCACCCTAGGATTAATTTGAAAGAAGATTAACTTCCCCATCCCATGGTGCTTGAAACAAGTTCTTACCATGGGACTCATATTTTTCTTTACTATTTTCCTATTCTAAAATCACCTCAAAGTTTTTTCACATTGGGACCTTAAATTTTCATTTTTCTCTTTTTCTTTATGACCAAGAAAATTCACCTAGTCTCCAAAATAGGTGACAAGGTCCAATGTAACATTGAATCTTTGCCTATGATCGCCAATCAAAAACCCATCTATAAGGCCCATGAATTTTGAAATTACCTCATCATTATGGAAATCATCAAATGGTATATGTGAATCTTGTTGGTCATAGTCAATTAATTAGGGGTGATGGTAGAATAAAGTGTAATTAGAGGGAACATAAATAATGATACAAATAATATTGGGACTGAAAAGTTTGGTATCAACTAAGTAATCATAGATGTTATATTAGGACTCTACTATTGTTAGCATATTCATCACTAGACAATATATTGGTATCACTCTCAAGATATGAGGGGTTGCACACATGTGGTTTTTATATAAAAACTTGAGTTCCTTTGTGTTTGGTAGCAGATACTAGCTCAATAGGACCTTGTTACTTTGCCCCCAGGATTTTACCTTCATAATATTGATTATCCATTATTATGTTTAGAATAGGATATTGTTTGCTTAGGTATCGAGTAGTAATTTATTAATTATACCGCCATGATTCATCATCACCTTTTATTTGTTCTTATTAGTGTAGACTATTTCCCACTATGTGCTTTTACCTATAATGTCTAATTAGCTTACTTAAGGTAATATAGGTCATTAGAGGAAATGTAATTTAAGTCATTTTATAATTTTGAGTTGAGTTAATTACATTTTTTGGTCACCTAATTTATCACTATATAATGTACCTTCCTATATAAATTTTAGCTAATGATGTTAATACAACTTTTGGTTATGAAGACAAGCTTCTTCCATTTGAGTTATTTTTCTATTTTTCACTACCCTATATAGGATTTTATTTGTGCATTTGATCTTATCTAGATTAATCATCAATTATGGCTCAATTTAATGTGGTTTCAAATATTTTTTTATAGCCAAATGTCATATCCTATGTTGTGAGATCTAGTATTCTAACTAGTTCATATTTTTTCATTGATTTCAATTTTCAAGGTTTTGGTGGGGTTTTTATATAATCTATGCACATCTATTCCTATGGAATTTCCAAATGAAAAATGGATAGAATTGTTGAATTTAGAAAGTTTCAAAACCGTAGGAATCATTACAAACATGACCTATTTTTGTGATAATAAATGATTTGAGCATTTTGGAGGGTTTGAAGGTTGTATTTTGAAATCTAAAAAAATTGTACATTTGGTAATTTTGAGGAAAAACTATTTATAGGATTTTATACATTTTAAAAAAAACTAAGTGGGTCCTTGCTATTTTTTGATGAGTCATACAAAATATGCATTTTTGAGGTTTTTTAGTTCTAGGAGAGTTTTCAACCCTCACATGTAGGTTGGTAGTTTTATATAAATTCTAAAGAATTTTAGACCTATTCAAACATATAATGGTATAAAATAATATCTCAGTGGAAATTTTGGGTTTGATGGACATTGACACATGTTTCTACACTCACCAAAATCTACAAACCCTACTTGCACCATCACCAAATTTTATGACCCTTATTTGCACCATTTCCAAACTTCATGACCTCTAATGACACAATCATAAATCTACACAACCCCTATTTTCATTAACACTAGACTCTGTAATCCCCACCTACATATTTGGTTGATTCTAACCCCTCTTCAAGCATGTATGCTAGAACGTGACACCCTTGCATGTATGCACAACAAATTGTGCCACCCATCCAAAAAACCTAGATTGGATATGTCCCTATACAATCATGCCACATATTATTATATCCTTCTATTTTCACTCAATGATGGTCATAAAACCATCAAAATTAATCTAATGACTTTTAACACTATTCATTATCCAATTGTAGGCAAATTCAAGTCACATCATAGTGTTAAGTAACTTTATAATGGGGGAGGAATAATATTAACCCTTATCCCTTTGTCACATGGGAGTTTATCCATTTATCACAACCCATTGAATGGGGCTTAAATTTTCCTCAAAAAGTTGGGATACATGTTTACACACCCAAATTTATGCAAAGTGGAGAATTATTTTATGAGCAAGAAATCATCAAACTTTCATAACTTTCTTAGGCAATGTTTGTTTTTAAAGTGTGAGTTTATTCAAGATCTATGCATTGGTAAAATTGAACCTCTATAGATTCATAGGTTTAATATCCTTATGTTTATATCAATACTCTATTCAACACATACATTTTTTTTTAACATGGATCAGAGTCAAATTTTTATTCTTACATATTCAATTATCATGAGTGGAAAGTCAAAGTTTAAATCATATTGAGGATAAAATACCTATATTGAATCATGATGGTTGTATAAAAATAACTGAAACTTGATGTAAATAAGGTGAAGTATTTTAATAAAAGTGATGAATCCTATATTATTTTGTTCTTATCCATGACTCATGACCTGCTCTTTCATATTGAATATGCAACTACTCATAATGAAGTCTTGACCACATTGGAAAAACTATTTTTAAAGCATAACATAATGAGATGTCTTGAATTTTAAAATGAGATCATCAATTTAAGGCCATAAAATTTTGATAATATACAAGACTTATTCAAAAAATTTAAATCAATTAGGTTGTAGTTAAAACCATGTGGCATTAACAACAAGGATGAGAAAATGATTCTTTTCATCCTTGCCAAATTGGGATCTAACTATTTTGTCTTATTTTCTACCTTCCATGCCACCAAGCATGCCCTTGAAGATACATGGACCATGCCATCCTTGGATTATTTTTTTATTAAATTAACTTAAGAGAAAGACACAATTATTCAAATGGGTACACTCAATTCATCTAAAACTTATGTCTTAATTGTGAGTGATTAAAAACATAAGGCTTTCAGTAGTAAGGAGAATAAATGAAACAAGGACCCAGAGCAAAGAAAGGGTAAAAATCGATGTTGAGTCAAAAGATCAAAAGAGTCCTCCTCTTTAGGTGGAAAACCTAGTAAAGAGTGACTCACATATGCCTAATATAATAGATCTAGGCATGATGAAACCAAATTAATGAATAACTAGAATAAAAACTAATTAAGATTCTTAAGAACCACAATATCAATATTTTTGATTCAGCCAATTGGAATTACAAGATTCTTATAAGGCCAAAGATAGCAAAAAGTGTAAAGATAACAACAAAGAACTTGTTGTAATTGTGTCCTAGATTTCCACATGGTTAATTGACTCTGGTGCCTCACACCATATGTATTCATCCTAGAATCTTTTCTTATACTTGAGACTTTTTATATGCCTTCCATCTTGTTCAGTGATGATACTTCCACAAAATTTAGTGGGAGAGAGCTGGTTGAAGTGAATAATGGGACATTTAATTATTTTATATGTTTTACCTCATTATCCACTAATCCAATATATGTTTATCAGATCAATCACATTAGTTTAGGTAAGAGAGTTGAATTCACACCAAATTAAGTGGTAATTAGGGAAGTAGATAATGGATATGTTGTTACATTTGGGAATATAAATCACTAGTCATGCTTGTATACTTTATCACATTTTTATCATGATTAATCCTCTAATTCACTAATCACTCATTCATATGGAGTAATTAAGTTATGGAATGAGTGATTCATACATCTCAACTATCACTACCTAGAGTAACTTGGTCATCACAACATGGTTTCAGGGTTTCCACACATTTTTTTGATAGATTTTAACAATTTTTCATACTTGATGTGATATTATTAGTCCACTTAAAACTCCTTCATTAAATAGAAATAAATACAGGCGTAATTTCATCACTAAAATTTCAATGTATACTTGGGTGTATTTTATTAATAAAAAATTATAGGTCTTTGATCATTTTTAAGACTTCAAAGTGCTTGTGGAAAAATAATTAAGAAAATTCATCAAGATTTTGTGCACTAACAATGGTAGTGAGTATGTCGATTAGCCATTTTGAACAATTATAGACTTTATAATGGATTGATATATAGTGTAAAATTTAATATAGTCTACACTAGAATGGTGTTTAAAAACACAAGAACAAGGCCTTAAATGAAATGTCCAACTGTATGCTACAATCCAAGTATCTTGCACCTCAGTATTAGGTCAAGGCCATCAAATCTTATTTGTATATCAAGAACTGAGTTCCCAATAAATTATTGAAGGGAGTCACTCTTTTTGAGTCTTGGAGTGGTTAGAAACCCATAGTGAATCACTTTCAAGAATTTATATCTTATAGTATGCCTCACATTCTAAAGAACAAACATATGACATTAGAACCTCAGACTTAGCCTTGCATATTCATTGGAGAAACTAATGTGTTAAGGGATAAAGGATTCTATATCCTACCGCTCATGAGATGTTTATTGAGAGAAGTTTTAAAAATTGGATTCTATATCCTACTACTCATGAGATGTTCATTGAGAGAAGTTTTCAATTTCAATAGAGTCCTCTCTAATCCACAAATGACACTCCTTCTTCCTTAGACACACTAATATTAGATAACATTTTTGATGATTCAGATCTACCAGAGTAGCTTCATGAAGATCTATATTATTATTCTAGTGATGAGTAATATCCTCCTTCTTCTCCCATAATATATATATAGGATGAGCAACATCATCCTAACTCTCTAAGCACTATTCCTCTTTGGTATATACATTCACTTCAAACTATTGGCCATTAGGTTGGAGATCTATCAAACCCTAGACAAACACATTCAAAATTTTAGAATACCCCACATGCTTTCGTTACATCTATTTATAATATGTAATTATTTTTAGAGGCATTAGTCACTCCTAAGTATGATAATGGTATGGAATAATATCATGGTCCCCTATTAAGGAATAACACTTGGGAATTAGTCCTTTTTCTTAAGGGAAGAAAACTTGTTTGATGACCAAACAAAATTTTTAGCATATGGGTTTGTATAAAAGTTAAAATCATGGTATAAAAGTGTTTTTATTAGGTACCCAACATTGAATATATTGATACATTTTCCCTAGTTTCCAAATTGAACTCAATCCAACTCACTCTTTCCATTGTCATAGCACATTACTAGGATGTTCATCAAATGGATGTGAAGAGTGCCTTTCTTCATGCTAACCTTAAAGATTAAATATACATGGAGTAATGATAAGGATTTATGTAAGATTCTTCCTTAGTTTTCAAAATTCAAAAATATACCTATGGCCTCAAACAAGCTCCTCGAGCTTTGTATACCAAGATAGAATCCTGTCTTCTTTTGGTTTGGTTCACCAAATTCCATTCTGATTTCAATTAATATATTTTTTAGTAGGATGATTCACTATTTATTCTAATTATATACATAGATGACCTTTTGATCATAGGGAGTTTTTCATCCACCATTTTAATATTGAAAACTTGGTTTGTCTGATAGGTTTTGAATGACTGACTTGGGCTTATTGCATTACTTCCTTGGGATTGAAATTTATCATTCTAACTCTAATATCACTATTACATAATCAAAGTATGTTCTTGATTTGTTTACAAATTTTAACATGGATGAATGTAAGTGAACTCCAATTCCCTTTATATTTGGTATTAAAATTAAGGATGATTGTCCATCTCCTTTGTTTTATGCTACTTTGTATAGACAACTTGCTGGTAGTCTTATCTACTTTACTCACACTAAACCTGACATTTCATATGCAATGGTCATGGTCTCTAGATTTATAGAAGAAACAAATGAGCTACAATAGAAACTAGCTAAGAAAAATTTATATGACATTCAAGGTACTCATAGTTTTATAATTCATTGTGGAGAAGCCATTATTGTTGACTTGATTGAGTATATAGATTCATACTATGTTGGTGATATTTAGAATCATAACTAGAATTCATGCTACAATTGTATTCACTTCACTTTAATCACTTCTATGTCTAAACTAAAATCAAGAGTGACTTTTTTTAATCGCATGAAAATTTAACTAAAACTCACCATTGGACCTAATTTATACAAACAACTATCTTCTTAACCTAAAATCATAGTGATATATCCCTGATTGGGGCAATGGCTCATATTATATCATTAATCATACCAAACACATCCTAAATTGAATTAACCCTTTGCAAGTGTCTTCACAAGATAAATAAGTGAATACCTAATTGAAAAATTAACATTGAAAAAGTTCATCATTATTATAAGTATTAATAAATCCCACTTAATCAAAGCCTAATAATTACTTTAATGGAAAATTCCATGAATTTAGAATTATGTAGTTTAATAAAATAAAAATTAAATTATTACCTCACATAGGTGATGTTAGTCAAGGAAGTCAATGGGAAAGATAAAGAGTGAAAGTAAGCTAATATACCCCTTTTATAAACTCTTCCTCTTACACCTTTCCTACACACTCTAAGAGGATCAATGACAACAATTTTATTCCAAAATGCCTTCCATACTCAAAAATTCATTAAATCACATATTTTACACACTCCATATATGTGATCATGAGTTTTAAGATTCATCCTCCCCCATTGATACTAATCTCAAATCAATGGTTCAAAAATCTCCTAATAGTCCATAAACATAATGGCCTATTTCCATTATAAACAAGATTATTCATGTAAACTCACTCTACCAAATTATACAAGGAGATTTAACCAATTCTCATGCCAAGCTAAGCTAAGAATTAAGTGAAGATAAAGAGAAGTGCTTCCCACACATGGAATCAAGTATTGCCAAAGACTCTATAGCCTATGATCCAAGCTCAAAATCTTCAAATTGGTTCTCAGTAAAATATCCTAATGAGGTATAAACATTGTTTATGTCTTATAATATGAATTTATTTCTTATTTTCCACATATTTCAAATTAGGCATTAAACTTGACATTCTAGTTCTTTAAATTTTTTTTTCAAAAATAGATTGACTAACCTCTCTTATATTTATAATCTACATAATGGTATGCCTAGTGGGACTTTTATTTGGGTTTGCCTAATATTGACCACATTTCACCTTAGGTCAAAGTTAGTCAAACATCCTTACATATTCAAACTTTTCATAGGGCCCTTCTAGATTTGAAAAGTTCACAATGGTCCTAAGTGGGGTTAAGTCATATTTTAAAGGTCACATAATATGTTTTCAACCTTGTCATATTTATTTAGTTTTAATTTATTTCATTTTATGCCACTTTTGGTAATTTTATTGAATTTTATAGTTTATCACAAAAAGACAAATGTGTCAAAGTGAAATCTAATGTACCACCTATCAGGTAATGTTAAAGAACATTTTTTTAACTAAAAATTTGTAGGTTTAACATTAAAATAAGAATATCAAATGAAAAAAGGGTAGTTTTAGGAAGTATTATAGACTATAGGACTCATATATCATGTGTGAAGGCTTCAAGAAGGTGTTATGGCATTTCAACAGGTCATCTATAGAATCAAGTGGCTTCATTAGATCCAAATTTGATGAAAACTAGTTTCTCTATCCTCTCACTCTCTTGGATAAGTTCAGAAGTGTCAACAATTTTTAGTTGGTATGGATTGCTAAAGAAGAGTTAGAGTGAGTGCACTTAAATTATGTTCATAGTCCTTATTAGCTTCCAATTCATTGTCATAGTTCCAATATTAGTGGCCTATGTTGTATGAAAAATCTTTAAGATTGTTAACATTTTAAAACTATCCTCATTACTAAAACATCTCAATTTTCTCATCAAATTGCTTTGATTTGTGTGAACCAATGTTGGGAAATAACGGAAGCACACAATTGATTACCAAGAAACTTAACATGCAGAAATTAACCAGAATCAACAAGTAACTAGAATTTAGAAATAACACAAAATATGAGAGACAATACACAACTTGTATTAAAACTCTTCTAGAAGGAAATACAACAAAGAATATTTCCACAGTTCTTCTTCCTTACACACCTCTAGGGCTCCCACACCTCTAGGGCATAAATAGTAAATCTTCCCTCAAAGCTCTCTCTCTTAGGTCCCAACACACAACTCAAACACAGAATTAGTGTTCACCTCCAACCAGCCAATATCCACTACTGCCAGTACCCAAGTGCTCCACACACTCCACAAGTGCTCCATGCACTCCATAAGTACATAGACGTACTTCAAGTAGATCTCCCCTAAACCTACAACAACCTGCACCTCAAATGATCTCACTTATGGAAGGATCTTCCTTGCCTTCCTCTTTTCTCTCTTTTTGAGTACACACTATACTCCAAGTAGATCCTACCTAATTCTACTCCCTATTGTGTTACTGTCCTCCCTGATCTCGTACACCTACAAATCAATCTGGTTCTGCACACCTGTAACCCTGGTTCATGCACACACATACACCTACAGATCAATGATCTTACTTACCATGTAGATCTCCTAAAGTAGCCATGCACACCTACTGACCAAGATCCTACACCCCTGAAGAATCCTACGGACTCTCCAACACTAGCACCCACCTTGGTGCTGCTGTGGAACTAGGATGAACACCCTTTCTCACCTCACACATAGAAGGAGCTAACTTTGCTCAACTCAAACTAGAACACCTTACAATACAGCCTATGAGTCTCTTAAATAGATCTCATGCAAACAATAATTAGACACCTAATTATAATGATTAGATCCATAGCTTCTGTCTAAATTTGGCTCTTGAATTGCAAACACTTGGTTCGTTAACTAACTACCTATAAAACATGCAGTTCTAAACCACACATGTGACCGACATCGACCCCTGTCTACCTGGAGGTGACCGACACTGGCTGATCCCTGACCGACGTCAGTTGCTTCCTATCTATACCCTACCAATGTCGGTTAGCCTGACCGACGCTGATGACTATGACAACAACAAACTCTCTGCAACCTCCTCACCTATTTACATCAGTGAAGATTTTAGATCCACAACCTAACAATCTCCCACTTGGAGATAAATAGCTACACTGTACCTGTACCTGTCTCTATCTAATTGGTGCTAGCTGACGTCAACTGATTCTTGTCGATGTCAGTTTCCTTCTACGCTGTCCCCTGATCGACGTCGATTGTGGCCTATCGATGCTGGTGATTGTCATGCTTAAAAACCTCCTATTTTACATTAAGGTGAAGCTTTTAGCTCCACACCCTAAAAACAAGTGGTGTATATAGTATTTTAAATCATTTTCACTCAATTCATGTGAATTTTGAAATGGTTGGCAAGTGTGGATATGAAGGGATAATTATGATCACTCTTTTGTGCTAAAAGGGAGCACCATTGAATTCTATAAGATAGTTTTTGAAAGTTCAAATATTCTCATTCTTATATGAGTGGCCTTAGGTTAAGACATTACATTTGTCTTTAACCCCTTTGAACATGGAAATTAGTTTCTCCATTGAAG
This sequence comes from Torreya grandis, assembly GCA_037957365.1. NCBI lineage: Eukaryota > Viridiplantae > Streptophyta > Pinopsida > Cupressales > Taxaceae > Torreya > Torreya grandis. The sequence goes on from JARHVA010010564.1 coordinate 120,908, forward strand.
GTTTCATTGAAGATATATTCAATGTACTCAAAGACAAGAAAGGGTAGATAATTTAAGGACCTAATAAGATCACATGACTCTAATTATGTAAATAATAGAGGTAGTGTGATAAGATGTATTAATAGAAGATTAAGGTTGATAATGTAGTGGAAGAAACCTATTTTGATATAAGATTGACATTATAAGATATTTTGAAACAATAGAAATAAAAGATAGTTGAAGACCATACACATTCATATATGTTCATAGATTAGGATAAAGTTAAAAATGAGATGTTTTACCTTAATCTCTTCAAAATAAGATTCTACCTCACAGAGTGTCATCTCAAGGTAAATATCTATGAGGTTTATATAGGCCTAATAGTTTATTTTTTACAACATAAACTGAGAAGTAATGTCTTCACACAATAAGGTGATTGTTTGATCATCAGAGAATGAGGGTTGAGTGAGGTTTCAACTCAGTCAATTTTCCAATGAAAACACTCACATAAATATAGAGTTAAGAAAGCAAATGAACAATACGACTTACAAGAAACTCCTATTGCATTGATGGTAAGGATAAGAGCATAGTCTCAAGGTAGAGATGGATGCATTTAGGTGTTATATGACTTTAGTGACCTCAAAAGGAATAATATATGGAAATATAATACTCAAGTATGTATAAACACCTACAATAATCTCATAACTTCCTTAATATGCACACCTATAGTTTGATGTAGTCACATACCAATCGAAGCTAATAAGAGATGTAGTTTGGTTGGTAGGTAGAAGTGTAGGATGAATAGCCATGTTGAAATCAATCTCATCATTAATATATCACAATTACATGTGATTTTGATAATTATTAAAAATATTTAAGGTTGAGAAAGCTAGGTTTTCAAACTCTAATGCTCAATAAACCAAAACCCTGCACAATCACAAGACTTATAAGTTAGTTTTAGGAATTGGAGATGTTGAAGGATTTTTACGTATGATATAAGTTAAAAAAATTGTATATAATGTCATGATGGCCTAAAAAATACCTCCATATTTAACTTCAATAAATACTAATAGGGGAAGTGCCCTTTATTTTGTCTCAGAGCAGAGGCACTCCACAGTCAAAGAAACCTACAAACATAGTACATGGATAGTGGAAAGGATGAATGGTAGAGTTTTATAATGAGTGTAGTATGTTTTATAGATTTTAATTTCATGTAAAATAATTTTTATTAACACCTATATCCATAAGGATCACTCACACTTGTCATATACATAGAAGCATAGTTTATATAGACTATGCCTAGAACTAGGCATGAACCCTCAAGGTGCCTAGTGTCATTCATATGACCATATGATATTAATAATTAGTTTTATAACCATCATGAGATATATTATTATTTATTAAACTTAGTTTTTTGTATATAATAACTCAAATTAGCCATTTCTATCCTAAATATATCTTAGGGTTGTCCAAAATACAAGTAGCTAATTGAGAAGCAAATTTATTTCACTAATATATGTACATATGAGTTGGATGGGATATAAATAACTTAGGGATATTTTAGGGAGGTATTTAAATCAAACTTAGTGGTATTGGTTTGAGGGATGAGGCCTTAACTTTTATGAGTCATCATTAAGAACCTAAATGACCTAAAACCCTCTCAAGGATCTGATGAGAAATATATGTCATGAAATAACTCCAAGATGGGTAAATTGAAATGGAATATGTTTTAGATCCATTTTTATCTCTTTTAATCTCCCCACCACTTAGTTTTTCCATACTATCACTTATAATGATGAAGCAAATTCAATGTTTTTTGCAAGATTTGAGGTGATTTGGTGGTACAAAAGGGAATGAACAAAAGAAATACATTGTGGAAGGAGTGTAGGTATGTTTTATAAATACTTAGATCCCATTATAACCATAATAATTCCATGAGACATGTTCACTAAGGTATTTATTTTTGGTAATCTTGTATGAAATAATAAGAAGCAATGTGACTATAAAAATTAGAAGTGAGAGGTATGATATTGAGTTTTATTAAAGTATATTTGATAGAATAGAGGAAAAATAATAATTTATGAGTTGTCTTTCAAATATAAAATTAACTTTATTTAACATATATAGGTCACTCTAGTGACAAGTGTGTGCATCAAGCCTAAGTGATAGTGAAAAGTTGTAAGGAAGTGAACAACAATTTTCAAAGCAGAGGTCATCAGTTAAGGAGTCTATATGACTATCACAAATCATGTTTCCATATTAATAAGCTAATGAATATTTATCAAGGAATTTTAATTCATTTCAATACAAATAGGTGGACCCATCAACAAGAAATCAATTTAAAGAAAGACATGAAGTGTTCCTATGCCAACTTTAGGAGAATATTGTACTTTATATGGACACTTGTCTAAAAAGACTTCATGACCTATTTTCCAACTCCTTATCTTTCATTCTAACTAGTCTTCAAGACTTGACACTTGGACTTATGACTTTTCAACTGCAGATATCTCTCCTCTCCTATGCTCTATATATCAAATCCATTTTGGCATTGTTGATAAATTTCAATGGTAATGACCCCAAAACTATTGAGTTGTTCACACAACACCTATTGATTTTTTTTTTGGACCTAACACCAACAATTAGCAAAAAATTAATTATAAAATAATAATAAAAAATTTTAGACAAAATAAAATCCTCTTAAAATTTCAATTTATCCTAGCTAAAGGATAATGGGAGATTGATTAGATCAATAAACAAAGACCAAACACGGTTGTGAAGATTTCACCAAAATAACCCACAACAACCAATTGGAAGGATTAAAAAGACCTTTGAATAAATTTCTAAAGTTTATTTAGTCTCTATAATTATTTTATAAGTATTTCAAGTAGTCCATTTGGATGACAAGTGATGAATTTTTTCTCCTTGCTACCATTCAACTCTTTTACGTCTTGTGTGAGTATCATTTCTTATAATATGTCTCATTAAGTGTATATATTTATTAGGTGTAATTTGAAGTGTGAATGAGATTAAAATTTTATAATATTACACATCCTAGTTACCCACCTTTGGATATGTATATAAATCTACCTCCATGTAGAAACACTTATTCTAGAAGAACCTTGAGTTGAGATCAGTTTTAATAATTTATGTTCTTAGTGAAAATGCAAGTATGTTTGTGGAAATATCTATAGTTACCTTAATTAGTATAGTTTTATTTTATGTTTCATTCTTCCCTTTTCACTCCTAATAGTGATTATTATATTGTAGTGTGTGAGCCTAAAAGATAGATCAAGGGAGCTAGCCCATAACCTAGAGATCTATCTCTTGTAGTAGATTGTCTATATGCATAGATAGTTCCATGTTATCCCAAATTTGAGAAGGTATATTTAAATTATATATGGTGAAAATTTGGTTTATAACACTTTTGGCATACCTTGTGGTACTTTAAGTCCAATAAGGTTGTTCAAGGTGGATGATGGTCTTGACACAAAGAGGCTATAATAGCCTTCTTCTTGTAGTATCTTACGACTCCAATAATTGAATCTTAGTTGAAAACTAGTATAATATATCATTCATAATGTAATTATAAGATCTCTTACTAAACATATTCATTTTTATTTCCAATACATTCCTCATTATTCATACAAATCAAATATATATGCTAACACCCATCCTTACCAAAAGAGATTATACCTTATTCATAAACCTATAAGAAAATTTTTAATTGGCCCATTATTTCAAAGTCCTAAATCTACCATGGAAAGGAACCTAACTTTTATTACCTTCAATAGATATATTCATGTAATACTTTCCCATTATGATTACATCCCCATATCCTCCCTCAAAAGTATTTCTTCATACACTAGTGAGACTTCCAATACCCCTATTGAGCATATTAGAAACATTTATAACTTCTACAATATTCATCACATCACTAAGGAAAACATAATAATTATGTTTTTGGTTGTCTCTTTTAAAATTAAATCTCTTTATTGGTATGGTATATTATCCCCTAAATCTTTCACCATATGGGATGTGTTAGGAAATGATTTGAGGAGAATATTTGAAAACAAGAGTGATAACTTGTCATTGAATGAGTAGCTGACCATCATAAGGAGATCACCTCAAGATTTTATCCAAGACTTCAACACAATATTTAATAATAAATGGGATATAATCCCAATATTGGTAATATGTAATGCTCACCATTATTTCCTTTACCATCTTAAAGATTTTTATAGTGATATTGTTATGATGATATAATCTATGGGAGGGATCACATTACATAATGCCTATGAAGTGGACATCAAGAATGAGAACTATTTTATTCAAGATAAGAATATTTACCCAAGACTCACCATTCCTCTATTCCCTAATTTTCAAACCCCTAGACCTACTATTGCTCCCATTCCTACTCCAAATCATAAATCAGTTTCCCCTAGTCAACCAGGCAAATCCAATGAGGTAGAAAGAATGAGGGATATTTAGAAAGAGATATTAGGTCTCAAAAGAATCATTTAATAGTATAAAATGAGGCCTTTTAAATTCCACTACCAAAATAATCATCGATACCCTAACTATTAAGGTAATAGACCACCCTTTCAAGGTCATTCTTAAGGTCAAGGGTAGCTAGTTAATTCAAAATCATACAATGGATATAATTTTGATGCTCCCTCCACCATATGAACATTAGTGACTAATAAAAAAAAACTTTCCCAAAATCACGACGTTAAGACTTCATGGGATAAACCTCATGATCCATCTACCTATGATAATGAGTGCTTCAATCAATCTTTCATGGAAAATTTGGGAATAATTCTAGCCATGTCTCAAGACGATGTACATAATTAAGGATATAATATTGGGAAGAATACCCAAGTGGGGTCTACATTGGCCAATTAGAATCAAGATGACTCATGTGATATGAATTACTAAGGGTAGTCAAGTAAATATTCAAGTCCTATATCTTCAAATGCAAGGGAAAAGAGGAAGGCAATTGAAGAGGTTTAAGGAGATGGTAATGGTTCATCAATGAATATTCAAACATCCTAAATGGTATGTATTTTTAAAGCACAAGTATATCTAATAAATCATAATGCTTTCACACCTCTAATTCTCAAGGTATAGGTAGTATTATTCCTACTAGTGGATAGGCTAAGGTTAGTGGATATTTCACTAATAGTGTGGAGTAGATGAAGAAGGCTCATGTGAATTTATCAATGTGGGATACACTTGTAATACCTATAAAAGAAGTCATGATCCAAGAAGATTTTTCCAAACTTAGTTTTATAATTAGACAACATAGTGGGAAAGAGGAATCCTTGACAAACACATTGAATCCTAGTGAATTACATGTAAACAAAGTTGCAAAGGTAGACAAACCTCCTAATTTCTATCTATCTATCATCATTATAGATTATTTGGTTCACAATTGTCTTATTGATATTGAATCAAGTAATTGTGTCATTCCAAAGAAAGTAGCTAATAAGTTGAAATAGAAGTATGAGCCTCATGCTAAAGGAGTGGTACAATTAAATGGGTCAATTACCAAGATGACTAGCATAATCAAAGTTTTGTAATTTGTTCTTCATGATTTCCCTACTCTACATATTCCTTAAGATGTTGTGGTCGTGGATCTTCCACCTCACTTTAATCTTTTTTTGTTAAGATAATTTACTAAAAAAATTAGAGGATATTTGACTTTAGATTAGTCCCATATGACATTTTTGACTAAATATGGTTCTAAGGTGTAAAATAAATATGAAACTCTATCTATTTTTCATGTGGATGCATATGTGACTTATACATCTAACATGAATTGTAATATCAATGATGAAGATGAACATCCTACTGATCAAGAACCTCTAACTCTTCTTGATGGCATATCTAACTTATATAAATAGGTCATGGTACATACATCCTCCATGAATAATGTGATGTATCTCTTGAGTAATATTATGATGACACTCTAGAGAAATATGTCCATGGCATAACTACCTTTTGTACATGGATGATGATGTCCATATCCCAACTATAAAAAAGTTTGACAGTCTTAATGAGCATACATTTATACCTAAAAAAGAAGATAATGTTCATGAACATGAACCTCAATAAGAATCAAATGATATATGGTAACAATTAAATGCCATAGTATAGGAGTTTGAGGAGGTAAGCAGGTCTATAATTCTTTAAAAAGAATACATACTTAATGATAATTTTAACCATGTATCTAGTGAGCACAAGGAAGAGTATGAGGTCCCTACCAAGAAAGAAACAATTTAGGTATACTAGGATATGTTTTAAAGATCATAAAATAGCCTTGAATACTCTCAACAATAGACATTTCTTGATTCAATCACATTTGAAGTTGGGAAGAGTTTCATGACTACCAATGATCATATTGAGGAGTGTCAATTGAACATGACAAAGTTAATCATGATGAAAAGTAAAATAAGACTATAGGATGGATATATGAAGTTTTAATAAGACTTAAAAGTGAAACACTTGAATTTAGTAAAATCTCCATAGATTGTAAGTCATTTGATTACCTCCATAAGCTAGTTTTCATTGACAAGCATGCATCATATGAAAGTTTGTTTTCATTAAGCAAAAATGATTTTAGAAGCATTGTATTAGACCATAGTCTAATTAATGAATATTTTTCTTTAAACTCAATTTTTTTGAGGTCTTTTACATATTAGGATATGTATGCATTTTCCCTAAGTGCTTAGAGAGCACAAGTGTGTGTTTTAGTGTCTTGTTTTATGTGTTTGTTTATTTTTGTGTTTGGTGTGATTTTGGTGCCTATTAAAAATATTTTTATTTTCAATTTTAATATATTGGTGACTCTATTTCCCAACAATAGGAGAAGGTAACTGGTCCTTAGCATAGCAGGCATGCTACCCCCTAGAATTTACCAGAATGTTGACCAAATTTCACCTTAGGCCAAATTTGGTCAAACACCCTTGTATATTCAAACTTTACATAGGGTTATTCTAGGATATAAAAGTTAAAAATGGTCCTAAGTGTGGTTAAGTCATATTTTGAGGGTCACATAATATGTTTTCAACCTTGTTACATTTGTCTAGTTTTGTCTTGTGTCATTTTATGCCAATTTTGGTCATTTTAATGAATTTTATGGTTAATCACAAAAAGGCAAATGTGTCAAAGGTAAAGATAATGTACCACATATCATGGAATGTTAGATAATAATTTTTAAACTAAAAAATTATTGTTTCAATGTTAAAATAAGAAGATCAACTAGAAAAAGGGTAGTTTCATGTAAATATATGGATTATAAGACTCATCTAGCATGTGTGAAGGATCTAATAAGATGTTATGTATTTCCAACAAGTCATATCTAGGATTAGGTGGATCTAATAGATCTAAATTTGATGAAAACTAGTTTATCTTGGATATATCAAGAAGGGTATTTGGTTTTTAGTTGGTATAGACTGGAGAAGAAGAGTTGGAGTGAGTGAACTTGGGGGATGTTATCAATCCTTATGAGATTGAAATTCATGGTCATGGTTTCAATATTGGTGGCTTGTGATATGTGAAAAATATTTAATATTTTTAACACCTTCAACATATATACACAACCCCAACACCTTGGTTTTCTCATTTGATTGCATTGGTATGTGTAAACCAAGTGGTGTATATAGTCTTGCAGAGCATGTTCACTCACTTTATGTGAATTTAAAATTGGTTGGCATATGTGGATATGAAGGGATAGGTATGAACTCTCTTATTTTATAAGTGAGAACCATTTAAGTTTATGGAATATTATCTTCTAGTTACGATGTTTTTATTCTTATATCAGTGGCCTTAGGTCAAGGTAGTGCATTTATTTTCAACCCCTAAAAATGTGGAAGTCAATTTCTCCATTGAGGGGTTACATTGAAGAGATATTCAAGGAACCCAAAGACAAGGAAAGGAAGATAAGATAATGACCTAATAATATCATAGTATTTTGACTATGTAAATAATGGAGGTAGAGTGATAGGATGTATTGAGGGAAATTTAAGGTTGATAAGGCAGTGGAAGAAACATAATTTGATATAGGATTGACACTATAAGACATATTGAAATATCATAAAGAAAATAAAATCCAAGACCATACCCAATAATATATGTTCATATATTAAGAGAAACATGTAAATGAGATGATTTACCTTAATCTCTCTAAAAGAGGATTTTTCCTCACAAATTATCATCTCATGGTAAATATCTATGAGGTATAGGCAGGCCTAATAGTTTATTTCTTTTAGCCTAAACCTATAGGTAATGTCTTGACACAAGAAGGTGATTTTTTGATTTAGAGAGAATAAGTTTTAGTGATGTTTTAACTAAGTCAAGTTTCCAATGAAAAAACTTAGAGAACTACATTGTTAAGAAACCAAATCAATAGTGCAACTTACAAGCAACTCCTAGTGTATTGATGGTAAGCTTAAGAACATGGTCTCAATGCATAAATGGATACATTTAGGTGTGATATGACATTAAAATGACTTAAAAGGAATAAAATATGTAATTATAGTACTGAAGTACATATAAACACCTACAATAATCTCATAACATCCCTAATATACACACCTATAGTTTGACAGACACAAACCAGTCTAAGCTAATAAGAGATGCAGTTTGTTTGCTAGGTAGAACTGTGGGTGAATGGACACATTGAAATATCTATCAAAGTTATTATATCATAATGATATGTGATATTTATAAGTATTAAAAACATATAATGTTGATCAAACTAGGTTTTCAAACTCCATGGTCAGTAAACCAAAACCCTAAAGAATCACAATACCTATAAGCTAGTTTTGTGAATTAGAGATATTGAAGGATATATAGGTGTGATATAAATTTTAAAATTATTAAAAAAGGTAATTATGACCTAAAAATTCCATCCATATTCACCTTCATGAAAATTAGTAGGGGAAGATCCCTCTAATTTATCTCAAAGTAGAGACACTCCACAGTCAAGGCAACCTGTAGACATAGTGCATGCATAGTGGAAAGGATGAATAGCATAGTTTTATAATGACTATAATATGTTGTCTATAGTTTAAATAGATTTAAAAAAAAATTAATAATACCTAAATCCTCAAGGATCACTCATAAGTTATCATATACACAAAAACATAATCTATATAGATTAGGCCTAGAACTAGGCATAAACCTTCAAGGTGCCTAATGTCATTCATATGACCATATTATATTCCCAATTAGTTTTATAGCCTTCATGAAATATTTAATAATTTATTAAACTCCATGGTTTTCAAATAAAAACTAGTTTTTTCCATTTTTGGCCTAAATCTATCTCAGGGGTGTCCAAAATGCAAGCAGATGATCGAGAAGTAAATTTATCTCACTCATATATATATGAAAAAATTTCATGGTATCTAAATAACTTAGGGATATTATAGGTAGGTATTTAACTCAAAATTAGTGGCATTGGTTCAAGGTTTAAGGCCTTAACTTTTATGAATCATCATTAAGAACCTAAATGACCTAAAACCCTCTCAAGAACCTAATGAGAAATATATGCTATGAAATACATCCAAGAAGGGTCAATTGACTTTTAAATTTTTTTAGATCCATTTGAAAATATTTTAGGCTTCTTATCACTCAACTTTTATGTACTATCACTTATACAGATGAAGCAAATTTAGTGTTTTTTACGTGATTTGAGGGGATTTGGTGGTACATAAGGGAATGAACAGATGAAAGCCATTATGTAAGGAGTGTAGGGATGTATTATAACTTATCATATCCAATTATAACCATAGACATGCCTTGAGACACATCTATTAAGCTAGTTATTGTAGTCAGTCTTGTATAGGATAGTGAGAAGCAATTAACTGTCAAAATTGGAAGTGAGAGGTGTGATATTGAGTTTCATCAAATTCTATTAGATATACTAGAGGACAAATAGTCTTTGATGAGTTATCTCACACATATGTAATGAATTTTTTTAAACATCTACAGGTTACTCTTGTGACAAGTATGTGAATCAGGCCTAAAGGGCTAGTGAGTATCTATAAGGAAGTGAAAAACAAGTGTCAAACGGAAGATTATCAATTGAGGGGTGTATATGACTATAAAAAAGTATGTTTCCATCTTCCAAAGTTAGTGTATATCTGTCAAGGAATTCTAAGTTAGTTAAGAATAAATAGGTAGACTCATCATCAAGAAGCCCATTTTAAGAAGGACATGAAATGTCCCTATGCTAACTTTAGGAGAATATTATACTTCATATGAACACTTGTCTAAGAGGAATTCATGACTTATTTTAAAAATCTTTCTCTTGCATTGTAACTAGCTTTCAAGACTTCACACTTTGCCTTTGTTGATGATTGAATATGTATCATAGGTGACTAGAGTGTTCAAGAACACTTATCATTTTAGAAATCTAAAAATTTAATAGATTAATTATAGGTTATGATAATCCTATTATTTATTTATGAAATAGAAGCAAATCAAGTGGACTGTTTCACAATATTTATATCAATTTGGTGGTTAGGAGCCACCATGGCCAAATAGTTGATCTATGCAAAATATGAAGTATGTTATGCTAAGAATGGTGAATTATGATCAATAAATAATCTAAAAACTTATCTAATATGTATATTTACAATGAAAATTAATCTAGATTGATGTGGTTAAAAAGGGAGCAAAATTAAAAGTAAGGTAGAGAAGAGATGTTGTTGATCTTCATTCCAAATATTATGGAAAAGTTCAAATATCATACAAGCATACACTTAACCAATGTATTGCATGAAGTAGTGTAATCCCAAATCCTATCACACATCAATAAAAAATCTAAGGATGGTGAAAAATAATGCAAATAAGAACCAATTTCACTTTAAATATTTACCCCTTCTAGCAAACAACATTAGCCCAAATGCAAAAAGAGTAAGAAAATGAAATTAACCTAAGAACTTTCGATTAACCTAGCATTGCCATAAGTTAATAGCTATGCATTCAAACATACATACCAATAATTCATAATAACTATTAAAGTATTTAATTCAAAACAAAAAAGTGAGAGAGAAGCTAGGATAATCAAGGACACAAGAAAATTTGGATAAACTTTGCATAATTCCTTGCTTTATTAATTTCTCAAAAGTTACAATTAGCTTTTGGATCTAAGAACTCCCTCTTTTTTTATAATGGTAAATACCTCTTTATATATACCGTTCATGAGGTACGTTGGTTAGTCATGTCAATATCTAAGGACAGCTATCTTTTTGAAATCTTTTAAGAAATTCTTAGACATTCTAAATGACTAACCTATAGGCAATATGCTTTACAAGTTACACATTCCTTTATAAAATAATATTCTCTTTTAAAAAATATGCAAGTTCAATTTCAAAATAATATTCTTATCTTAACTAAGTTGGTTAACCTTGTGTTGTCATAGTTTTTTTCTTCCCCTGCAGGATCTTCATATTATAATGTTATTCATTAATAACAAGGAGATAAATGATAGGTCTTATGAACAATTCCTTTTATTGATCTTCTAGGACCTTTAGATACCTCTCAACCCTTTCCAAATCTTATTTTATGCCCATGGCATTTCCTATCTTCTCTTTTGATGATAAGAGTAGACCCATGACCTTCTTTTTATCATCCCATATTTTCCATTGTCCTTCATTCCTTACTTATTACATGAATTAAGTAGATATGTGCTTGAACCCTTAATAAATTATTAAACCCAATGGACTAATTATGGTAGGATCTTTGATTAAGCTACCTAATATGTGAAACATTTTATCTTCTTGATACTTGAGGTCCTTAGAAATGTCCTCCATCTATGTGGACTAGCTATTTAGGGCCTTGATCTTATCAATTAACATATCCATGGCCATATTAAGGTGGGATACACTAACTATCTTGAATTTAGGGATTTGATTTTATTCAAGACCTTCATCAAATCCTTTACATGGTAATTATAATCCTACCATTGGCTAACTTGGTCTATATCCTAAGTACGGTGTTTGTTTATTACATCTTACCTGGTCTTGATTGAGTTTAAAGATTTGAATAAATCAGCCATAGTGTCCTAAAATTTCTTGAATCTATCTTCTTAGATTGAGAGGATGACTTGTTCTTTCAAATTCTTGTTCTATACAAGATGACCTTGATCATTATTTTCAATTGATCTATTTGAGCTTGAGCCATTTGAATAACATTTTCCTCAAAGAATGGGTCTTTACCAAAAAAATTTCCCTTAATTGGAGTTAATATAATAAATTGATCCACTTTTTGGAAAATCAACTCTTCCCCACCAACAATGGCCTTTTCTTAGTTATACTTTGCAAACTAGTAGTGGTTGGGTAAATTTGATACCAACTAAATATTTTGTCACTTTGGGAGTTGGGGTCTCCATCTGTGCTTCACTTGATTGTCCTAAAGCAACCATTCTTTTCTCTTCCTCCTTCTGCAATGCAACTATCCATGGCTTGAATTTCTCATGAACTAGAATATTTATTGCTTTCATCAATGCCCAAGGATGGTGCATGGTAGGTACCTTTTTAAATTTACCATAGATGAACCATTCAGGAATGGTTAGACCCTAAATCATGTTTTCCTCACTGAAGAGATTAACTTCACTCAAAGGATGAGTTAAGATCACCTTGGGCTTCTTATCCTTCATTGAAACAATGGCTAATTTATCTTATGTTTATAGGAATTATGTCTAACACTTCCTTCCCTTTTTCTTCTTTGGCTACCTCCATTTATTCATCTTTAGACTCATAGGTTAATGATATAAATATTATAGCATCTTTAATTGTTTCATTAAGTTCTAGTATTAGCATATAGACCTACTCCACTAATAATCTTTACTCCTCTAATTGAGTTAAATAATATGCAATTTCATTGAGCCTTAGCTCCTCTAGCCTTTGCTCAAGTTATGCTTCAAGCCTAGACTCTATATGTAACTTGTTTAGTGGAGGTCTAGAAGGTGCACCACTTAGAAAATGGTACTACCATGGGCCTAATTGCCATTTTTAGTCATCCCATTTTTGTTCCCTATGCATTCTATCCTCTAGTTTGTTGTTGTGATTTTTCAATCTAAAGGTGACCTCAGAGAATGAAGATGCATTTATATATATGGGGTTAAAATCACTTGGTTGATGACCATAGAGTACATTTATTCCCTTTACTTTAAAGTGTTCTTTAACCTTTCCCTATGGGTCCCACTACCTTAGTTCATCAACTTGGAGACTGAAGGAGGTCCTATGTTTGGAAGAAACCTCAATATTGTCCCATTACATAAAAATAATCCTTAAAATGGTTAAGGGGAGGTTATGAAGTAGTCACTTCCTCTTCATTTTGCAGAAACAATCTATCCCATTGCACATTTGGTAAGCCACCTCCTACTCAACTAACTTGATTGACACATGGATTGGTAATTTAAGGGGGGTGAATTATGTTCCTTCAAACCTAATGATTATGTAATTTGGATACAACCAGATGTATCCCATGCCCTCAATTAATTTATTGGTTAATGGGTTGACTCTTGACATTAGATTCCTAGTCAAGGCCTCAATTAGGGATAGATAAACATAATCACATATGAAGTGGATGTGATCCCTATATTTTAATATTTTAAAATTTAAATAGTATTGGGAAACTATCAATGTCCCATCAAGTGACCATTCCCTTAGGTTGGGGATCTTGGTGGTACCAAATAAATTATCTAGGAGGTATGATATCATGTAGAATTGGTTCCTAGTTTTCTTCCTGACTACAAATATATGCCTACTTATACAAGTGCTAACCACTTCACCAAAGGGAGGGGAGAGTTGTTTCTCAACCATAAAATAGACTAAGGGTACCCAAATTTTATTCACATATGTGGCGGTTGAATTTCCATATAGCATATTCATCATAGTCATGATCATTTTTATTTCAAGTCTAAATTAACCAATGGGAATGTTATCATTGAAATATTAAAACACTTGATTTCTAGAATATAAACATAGGTCAATGATGGTATTCAAGTTATTTTCCTTAGCCCAATTTTTAATTGTGGTTTGGTCTATTTGGGGTTCAGGTAGTTTTTAATAGTTTTCAAATTCTACAGTAGAGATATAAACTATATTTTTGTGACTATGATCATTGAATAACATGCCCTTATCAATTTTACCATCTCTAAAAATAGGAAAGAGAATGTCTATATAGTAAATTACCTTAGTTTTTGCTACAACATAATGGAGGCCCTTCACTTGAATGATAACTATGTTGTAGTAGAGCCGTATTGTTGACAAAATCCTCTCCTCTTCTCTTGTGATGGGAGATTAGTTATCAATGGTCCAAAACAAGCTTGACCAATTATTTTGCCCAGTATTTAAAGCTATAAAATGTAATTGTGTGTCCTTAAAAACTCTTCCTTCTATAATCAAGATCAAGTAGATTTCTACATCTTCTTTGGAAACACTTTTTTGGGCCACCATGGTTGTAAGTTTATCTAATTTATTTTCTAGTGGGTTGTAATTCAATTCTAGATCAAATTATCCTTACATAAATGACAATCCAATCTTTTTTGTCTTGATTATTATGATTATAGGGTCAAACTAGGACTTTTGGATGTGCTAGGGATTTTATAAATTTTCCTTAGAGTGTTTTAATGGTGGAAAATATTTGATCTTATGTGAGATTCATGACATAGATTGTGATTAGATATTTGTATTTGTATCTTTGCATTTCTTGAGTCCCTAAAATATCTAACTTGGTACATCAAAATTATTTGGCTCCAATGTGGCATCACCTTGGCATCCTTCTTATTAATATTTAAAAGGTGATCATTATTTTTTTTTTAAATTCTCACTTGATCTCACATTGTTGGATCGTCCCTACATAGATCAATGTGGACCATTTATATTGATCTAAGAACTTTAATTCCATTGGTTGCTTTCTACATTCTCCATATTTGTGACACTTGTCACTTTTTTATTCACCTTGACTTGTTGACATTTACTATGCACCATCGATCTTGATCTATTTAATTATGCCTCTTTCTTCATATACCATTGATTGTAATGTGTATGTTCATTTACGCACCATCAATATTTGAAAGATGCTCAAGCTTTAATTTATGGCCCATGATTATGCCACTTATCATCTTCACATTTCTCCTTGAGTTTTCAATGTTTGATATAAACCATCTAATTGTCTTCATCCACACAAACATAAACCATTGGATCTTGATCCATAGGATAAAATTCTATTAGTTAATCAATGTTCTTTGGCTATGAGTGTGATAATTGTCACCTTCTTGCTTGTCATAGGGCTCCATTGAAATCATGACTTGATACCTGTCATTGGATCAATCCTACTCGAGCAAACACGAGTCATTGATCCTTAGAAGATGCTAAATCTTTATTATAAACTATGATATTTAATTTTAAACATATATCTTGAATCGTTAGTTCTTCCCCATCTAAATGAATGCATTCCATATATTTAGATTTAGGTAGTTGAATGTGATTGGTTCCTACAGATAATAAAAAATAATAAATTTAGATCTTGGGAATGATATGAAACTTAAGCTAAATTCTTATACCAAGGTTTTCATTTTTATTAATAAATACAAATAAATATTTTAGGCGAAAGTATTAAGCTAAGTTTAAAACATATTAAATGGGACCCCATGAAATAAAAGACATGTCATGGAGTCTTAGTCTAAGTTTTTTATTATATTAATAAATATGATAAACCTTAGGGTAAGGATTTAGGCTAAATTTTATAACAAAGGGATAATGTGTTAGTTAGACCATGCCAATAATGAAATAGATGAAAGGGGTCATGGGACATAGAGGGACCAAGCATAATATTTTTATACTAAGGTGTGGTCATGTTGAAAAACATGACTAGGCCTAAGGAAAAAATGAAACAAAGTCCATGGCATAATTGAAGTGTTCCCACATAATTTGTTCCCACACAATTTTTAATTTAATTTAAAAGGTGCTTAAGTTTAAAAACTAATAATAGGGTTTTAATATGACTAAAAATAGATCTAATTGATATTTGACAGATCAAAGGATAACAAAATATCAGTATAACATTTAAGCAGAAAACCCTAAGCATGCTCATTTTCAAATGAAATTCCATTAAACCTGCAATATAGAGACACAAAAATAGTTTTTAGTAAAATTAGAAGGGGTGAAACCATGATCATGTAACAACATGTCCATTAATCCAAATGAAAGTCATGAACAATTTGCAAACATGCTAGTTATATTCTAATCAAATGAATTTTCAAATTTAAGGTACAAATTTGCATAATTTGACATAAGGGTCCCCATTTTTTAGAAATGGGGGTATGTTGACCTCAACAACTTTGTGACTGTTCAAATTCACTCCTTTTCTCTCCTCTCCTAAGATCTATATATTGAATCCATTTTGTCATTGTAAATAATCCATAATTAGTATGGTTTATCCCTACTATTTTGACATATTTATTTGTATTTGAATAAATTTTTGAATTCCATTTAGTCTCTTCAATTCTTTCCTAAGTATGTAAAATAGTCCATTTTGATGACGAGTGATCAATGTTTTCTCCTTAATTCTATTCATCTCTTGTATGCATTATGTGAGTGGTATTTCTTCTAATAGGTCTCATGAAGTGTATATGTTTATTAGGTGTACTTTAAAGTGTGAAGAATATTTTTAAGTGTCTAAGATTAGACCTCACAATTAGCCACCATTGGATATGCATAGTAATCTTCCTCCATGTAGAAACACCTATGTTAGAAGAACCTTGAGTTGAGATCAATTTTAGCAATTTATTTTAATAGTGAAAATGTAAGTATGTTTGTGGAAATATCTGTAGTGTATGACCTTAATTAGTATAGGTTTATTTTATGTTTCCTTCTTACCTTTTCACTCCTAATAGTGATTAGTATATTCTAGTGTGTGAGCCTAAAAGATAGATCAAGGGAGTTGGCCCATAACCTAGAGATCTATCTCTTGTAGTAGATTGTCTATATGCATAGATAGTTCCATGTTATCCCAAATTTGAGAAGGTATCTTTGATTTCTCTAGGCTGATTATTTGGGCTATAACACCTACCATTTCACCATGTCTAACTTCCATCAAAAAGAGTGATTCCAAGGATCATCAAAAAGAGTTATTTGTCACATGTAAATAAGTATCAAATAACATATCTACCCACTTCACTTTTTTCCTCATAGTTTGGTGGGGCATGCCTTAGATTGGTTCCTTGGTCTACCTAATAATTCCATTGATAATTTTGATCACTATTCATAGATATTCATACTTGATTTGTCTTTTAATGTAGAATGTGAAGTGACTATGGTTGAGTTATGTTATGATAAATAATGAGGAGGAGAAATTTTTTCTAGATATTTATAATTATGGCACTCATTAGCCAGCTAGATCCCACATAATCTCCCTAACAAGTAATTGTTTGTAATGTTCATTACCAATGTATAGTATGATATATCTCATAATTTCAATATTCATTATGCCAATATTTTTGAATAATTTATTTCCAAGGGAATACAAATTGATCAATACCTCATTGATAATAGGATAATAAATATTTACTCTCAAAATAAAATTCATAATAAATCTTAGAGATATGCTCCTTCACAAGCACAATCAAGTACATTAGATAAGCCTAAACCATTCAATAGGAATAAACATGTTTTAAGAAATGGGGTAACTACATCTCGGCATGTGCAAATGGTTCAACCATTGCTTATCTAGATAAAGCCATCTTCTAAACCTCTCACTTTATAAATACCCCTTCTAATAAGAGGTCATTACCACATTATATTTTTTAGTAATTATGGTGATCCTTTTGAGATGGTTTACTATAAGCTTTTTGCTACAACATGATCATTTGGTTGAAGCCCAAACCATTTCCATAAATCTAGCCTAAAATTTGTTGGTATCATGAGAATGGTTTTTATGATTACCATTTGGTTAAATGTCATTTCATTCATAGATTTTTACAACTTCACCATATCATCAAAGATATTCTTGAAAGTGATAAATAGATTTGAATAATGTGGCCACATTGTCTGATCATAATTTGAGTATTTATCAAAACCCTTTTCATAACATAAATCCACAAACGAAAAAAAATAAATAGCATCATGTTAACAACTAAAACAAGAATAAACCTCCTGAAAATTACAATCATAGGTAGAATACATAACAAAAAAATTGGAATCAAGGTAAGATGCCCATTATAATCAAGTTAATTATAAAAATGTCCCATATGACTATAATGTTGTAGTCCATATTATTAGTGGACTTGTGACTCTCATTAAGATCAACCCTAATCCAAATTCCAACAATAGATGACAACCTTCACCATGATGTTTAGGACCTCCACCTCTATTTTCTGTTAATCCTCCTTTAGCTTGTAATATCCAAAACACTAATAAAAAACCAAGAGTTACCATTATAGTCCCTTACTCACATTGTTATAATTATAGTAACCTCTCGCTAACTTCAGGACATACAATCATAACTTGACATTTTGAGGTTACAGTTAAGGACATGTACCTTCTTCCTCTAAATATCCTATGCAGGGTCTTTTGCCTTAAAGGACCAATATAATTTTTCCTTATAATGACAAACCCTATGATATTATGTAATAAATATTAGAAAACTAGCATAAATTTGTATTTTATATCTTATACATACATCAAATGTTCACAAGAACATATTGAATTAGCTTCTAAGTCAGTTTAAGGTCCCAAGTGACATTGCACCTGATATGTTTCAAACACTTGTAAGTCATCTAGCTATGTGAAAATAACTTAATTTTGATCAAATAGATATGTCATCACTTGGAATTTTACATAATAACCTACTTTATCTATAATTAATCATTTCCTAACATAAAATTAAATAAGTCCTCATAAACAATGATTTGGGGATAAATATTATAACTTTGAATCTAGTCAAACACTTTGGCTACACAAAATTATATCTTCATTTGAATACTATCACTATCAAAAAATATTATAATTAGGATCATGAATCTTATGGAACCATTTATTTACCTATTTTTGTTGATTCTATAACCCATGATACTCTTTACCATGTTCTTGACTTCGATCTGTTATACAGTTTGATCCTTGAATGACCATGGATTCATGAAGTACATGTTGTACATTATACTCTCCATTAGTATATTAAATTTAACCATTTAGGATTATAGTTTATTATTATTGGTGACTTATATCCATACCAATTATGCAAACATTTGGAAGTGGAATATGAAAGCTACAACTATCACTTTGGCATACAACCCATACCCAAAAAGGACAAAAATGTAGTTGATCAACCTCTTGAGTCCAATTATGTGGATCCAAGTAATCTTGCCTCTAATTTATCAACAATACCTACTAAAATAGACAATAATTTTAATATTCAATATAATGGCCTTGGGGAATATAAAATTGGAAATCCTTTTCATATAGACAAGTTGCCTAATATGCCCAAATCATATGGTATACTTAAAGTAAAACCTCATAAAATAGAATGGTATAGAAAGGATGATTATCATCAAAAAAGACCCATGGTTTTAATTAAAACCAATTTTCACAATAATATATCAAGGTGGACGATGACTCATGGTTATATAATAATGATTTCTCCTCCTATTACCAAAACATAAAGTATCATATTCCAAATAGTATAATGGATAATCATGCCTATAACAAGAAATTCGAGGGCTCAAAGTATCAAGGACCTATTAAGCTAGTATTAATTTGGAAAATAAAGGAACTCAAGGTATTGGATACAAACCACCTAGGGGTGGCACATAATCTTGAGAGTGACACTAATTTATTTTTTAACACTAACAATGCTGACAATGACATATAGTCCTATTATAAGATTTATGATCATACCATTTGTAACATTACTTATGTTTCATATTATTCCACTATTTTCCTATTTCATCCCTAGTTAATTAATTAGGACCAAAAAGACTCATATTTACAATTAGAAACATTTTAAAATGATGTGGCAATTTATGAATTCTTGGGCCTTAGAGATGGTTCTCCATTTGGTGATCATAAACAAGGATTTTATATTACATTGGACCTTGTTACTTATTTTGGAGAACATGTGAGCTTCCTTAGTCATAGATAAAAATAAAAATAAAATAAAACTTTTAGGTCCCAAAGTGAAAACCTCTTTGAGGCATTTTTGGACTCGTGAAAAAGTAAAGAGAAATATGATACCCATGGTAATACGTCTTTCAGGCACAATTGGATGGGCAAGTTCACCCTCTTTCAAATGAATCTTAAGCCTCCTACAGTCCTAGAAATTCATGCCAACTATGAATCATTTTAGAGTATTAGAAATTATTTGATCAATTATCTCAAGATTTATTGTATGACTTTGTAAAGTGGCCTTCGCTAGACTTTGGTGAATCATATTCTTCTTTCATTGATGAACTTGAAGATATAATCAAGCCATTATATGAAGAAGAAGACCAATATACCACAATACTATTTATTCTAGAATATGGTTTCACATTTATTGTGGATGATACCATAGAAGTCAATATTATAAAACCATCTGATCCTAAATGGATCAAACTCAGAGTGTTCCTCATTGAAGAGGAACGTGAGTTTCTTACTACCCTCATTTAGGAGTTTGTTGATATTTTTGTATGGTATTATTTAGCTATGCTTTTATTAGACCCTAATTTGGTTGTACACCACCTTTTTTTACACTTTAATTCCAAGCCAATAAAGTATAAGTTGAGAAAATATACCCTCACATAGTTGTTATTTTCTATAAAGAAGTATAAAAAATATTGGAGATAGGATGTGTCTATCCTATAGATTATTTAGAGTAAATATCCAACATAGTCCCAGTCAATAAAACTACACAATGGATCTTATTATTTATTGATTTTAGAGATATCAATAAAGCATGACCAAAGGATGACTTTCCTTTACCCATCATTGATATGATTCTTGATTCCACAGTAGCATAGGAGATGATATCTCTTATGGATGTATTATCTAGATATAATCAAATCAAAGTAACACCTAAATACCAATATAAGACAATGTTCACCACTCCATGTGGAATGTTCTACTATTAAGTGTGGCCATTTGGCCTTAATAATGATAGTGGCACACACAAATGTATAATGACTATAACTTTCCATGACATGATGCATGATATTATTGAAGATTAAATGGATGATATTTTATTAAAATATAAAACTAGAACATGGCATCTAATGGTTTTATTAAGAATATTTGAAAGGCTTTGTGAATACAAAGTGAGGATTAACCCTAAAAATTACATCTTTGGCATTAATTCATGAAAATTGTTAGGTTTCATTGTCTCCTACTAAGGGATTGAAGTCGATCCAAATGAGGTTAAGGCCATTATAGAAATGTCTCCACCTTATAATCTAAAGCATCTTTTTAGCCTACAAGGCAATATATAATGTATCAAGATGTTTATTTCTTAGTTGATAGATAGATGACATCCTTTCACTCATCCTATAAAGAAAGGTACCATTTTATCATCAACATGCCTTTGAGAACTTAAAATAATATCTGGTAAAATAACATGTTCTAGCTCTACCAACCCTTAGAAAACCATGACTTCTCTACATCTCAACAACTGAATGTGCCTTAGGGTCACTCCTGGCATAAAATAATGATCATAGGAAATAAAGATACATGTATTATTTGAGTCGCACATTGGTATCCTATGAACATAATTATAGCTCGGTTGAAAAATACTTCTTAGCAATGGAGTTTTCAGCCCAAAATTTACAACATTATATGCTCAATAACAAGACCATTATTATTGCTAAAATGGATCCACTCAAATACCTACTTTCCAAGGTAACTTTGAATAGTTGTATGGCCAAGTAGATCATGATATTAAGTGAATTTGAGATTGAAAATGTACATCAAGGGCCACTAAGGGTAAATCACTTTAATATTAGCTTTTTGAGGCACCCTTATCATATACCAAGCCACTTATTCTGATGTATATACCAAGAAACTTATTAGGATGAAAATTATTCTGAGCCTCAATACTAGACCCTTTACTTTGATGGTTCCTAAACTTCTCATGGATCTAGAGCTAGTATTTTATTCATAACGCAATAAGGAGATATTATTCCCAAAGAATTACATATTGGTTTTTCTTGTGCCAACAATATAGTAAATTATAAAGCACTCATTATAGGACATCATCTAGTAGTACAATGGAATATCAAGAAATTAAATTTCCTTGGATATTCTCAACTAATTATTATCTAAGTAATAGATCAGTACCAAACCAAAGATGAAAATTTTATTCCTTACAAAAATATGGTGGACCATATTGAATAGAGATTTGAACATATCTAATTTAAAAAAAAATCCAAAGGCAAAGAAAAAAAATGTTGATGTAGATCATTTAAAAATATGGTGTCAAAGCCATTTGTGCTAAATACAATATCAAGCAACACTTTTCCACTAACTATTTTCCTCAAAGCAATGGCCAATCTCAAGAATCTAACAAAATTCTGATCCAAATACTTAAAAATAGTGTTAGTATTTTTGGTTGTGATTGGAATTTTTAGATATTTCCCACCATATGGGTACCATACCAGTACCTAAACCCTAATAGGATCCAAACCATAATCCCTTATTTATGGCATTAAATATAATCTCCCTATTGAGGTTGATTTGACTTCCTTA
Source organism: Torreya grandis (assembly GCA_037957365.1). Classification (NCBI taxonomy): domain Eukaryota; kingdom Viridiplantae; phylum Streptophyta; class Pinopsida; order Cupressales; family Taxaceae; genus Torreya; species Torreya grandis. Next base: position 143,611 of record JARHVA010010564.1, read on the forward strand.
CCCATTTCATTGTAGGATATCATTGATGAAGAGGAATATAAAGTATCTCACCTATAAGAATTAGAACTAATTGATGTAAAATAGGTAGATGCTTTGAAAAATATCTGGGCATATCAAAATAGTTGCTTCATAGATACAAGTGTATCAAACACAAAGACTATGAACTTTATAATATTTTCATGAAATAAAATTAGAATAATATCAATATCACATATGAAAACATGGGAAAATTTGAGCCTAATTAGTTGGTCCCATTCATCATTAGAACTAACTATGGATCTAGGTCATATAAATTGGATACACCAATGGGAAAACACCTAGATGAGCCTATGAATATTATACATATCAATAATTTTTACACTTGATTTTCTTGAACACTATATATGAAGACCCCTACTTGGGGGCATGACATAACACAACGTCTTTTCATCCCAATTATAATTAAGTCTATCTTGATCTTATTCCCTAATCCTATTACCAATCCTTATCTTGATTTTGATTCATAGGTACATAAGACAATTTTAGATGTCAAAATTCCAAGAAAGTTTGAAGTAGATTATTCAAATTTAGCCACCATCAACATATCTAGGATAGGTAGTATCTCAGATTAACTTGTGTATTATTTCCATGTATGATGATATTTGAAATGCATATTTAGGTTCTTATTAAATCATATACCATTTATTTTGTTCATGTACCAACCATATTTTCAACCTTGATATTAATTTATTATATCTTCCCTCAGTTGAACTACATTGATTTGAGTTCCATATGGACTATGTAGGTAGCTCTTAGTTTTTTAGGTCAGCTTAGTCACAACCTAAGCCACACTCTAACCATTTTAAGAGTTAAATAATTTTTCATCTCAGAATTATCCATTGAGATTAGATTCAAAAAACCCAAAAACATTCTAAATAGTTCAAAAAATCCTAAATTTTTGAAAAATCCTAAAACCCACCTAAAAATAAAAAATCTCTAAAAAAATGGGCTTTAATTCTCCATGAGAGATATTAAGATAAAGACTATTTGCATATTTTATCATCATTTTCACTAGTGGTCTTTGGACACATTTTAGATGGTGCAATTTGTCATATTGTCAAGGTGTGAACCCCTTATCTAGCCATGATCATTTCTAATTTATCATTGTCATTAGTTGATTTACACTCCCATTTTTGGGAGAGCTACATCATCCTAAGGTTCATATAGACTATGTAGCCAGTGCTTAGATGTATGGGAAATCTTAGGTTAGCTTGGCCAATGTTATTACCATTTTACCTTTCTTGATCTATCTCAATAGTCTCACCATTTTGGGAGTGTACCTTTGCTATTTTATTCTTATACAATCAAGTCTCTTAGTTGTCACCATTTGTTCTTCTTTCCCAAATCCCTGGGAGAAATACATTCATCCCTAAGTCTAGTAAACTATGTAGGTAACATCCACTTACATGGTGCATTTGGCAATAACTCATCCACCCCTTCATTTTTATTCTATTCCCCCCTTCTATCCATGTTTACTTCTTATCATATTAGTTTCCCTCTAGATCCTAAGAACAAAATCTCCAAGAGTAATGCCTTACTTTCACACATGGATAAATGTTTCACTAATTAATTATTTTATGATGCATTTATGTGTTAGTAAAATATGATAATTTTTATTATTCTTGGTGCATTGATTTACTTTTCCTCTTGAGCCACAGGGTGTTTTCTATTGCTTTTATTTTCATTTTCTATTTACTTGTTTATTTTATTACTTGTTTGTTTCTTTTTTATATTTTCACCTTGACTCAGTCCATTATGGTAGTAGGGTCATCATTATGGTTCTTCTTGTCACACATTTGTACTTAAGTCCATCCATTGGCATATGTTAGCATTGTCATCATTCTTTTTATCATTGGTGTGTTGTTTTCAATTGTATATTGGATCAGGGGTTAGCCCTTATGCACATTATGACTAGTAATCATGTTTTTTTTATATTATAGTAGGTATCATTAGGTCTTACATCAAAAATAAAGTGCTATAAGTCTCAAAATAAATATTTTAGAAAATATCTCCTTGTCTACTATCTTACAACCTGATCACTGAATCCCATGGATAACTTATATGTTACTCATGTTACATATAAATAAATGAGTGTATACCAAAATTCATAGACATTTTATCAAATTTTAATTTTTTAAAAGAAATTGGGGTCTCATTCCTAAATAATAAAGGGTCTGGATTAAGGGAGAAAATCTAATTTAATATGGAAAAATATAGATTTTTATCTAATAATTCACATGAGGAAAAGAAATTAACTTATCTAAAAATAGACTAAAATTAATGATTTAAGAGTTAGAAATTGAGATGCAAGACTGGGATACTATCTAGAATCTAGATTTGGTCTTCATTCTATGATTGGATAGAGCATAAAAAGTGGATAGGAGTGGCACCAGTGTTGTATTTCACTTCTACCATTATTGTCTTGATGATCTAATCTTTTTGGGTTTTGTTCATTAGGTTTGTTTTATCCTATGTACAAAATTTCAAAGGTTAGAAGTTAATATATCTCACTTTAAATGAATTTCAATCTCTAGATCATGTATTTATCTACACACATGTAAACAATAATGCATCAAAAGCAAAAGGGGGAAGAAACTTGGTTAGGGGAAGAACAATCACACAATTTAGAACCCCTATTATCTTAATTAATACCTATATTAACCCTCAAACTATAGTCTCATATCACATGTAGTTCTCCCTTAGGGAACATGCAAATCAACATGTCCGATAAATACATGAATGAATTTTGCTTAGGTCCTTCCTTGATAAAGAATGCAAGTCTATGTGTGATGCATAATGTTGAGTTATACTATTGACTAATTTTTATTTATGTAATGTGACTAATTAGTAAGTTCTAGAAATAAAATTCCTTGTGAAGTCATTTATATAGGAGGTTCATTATTTTAAATTTTAGTGCTTTATTTGCATTTGACCAACATTGGAAAACTTAGGGATGAAGCTAAGAAAGGGGATAAGACTCATTAAGAAAATAAAATTGACCATTGGAGTTAAAAATTATAAAGTAAACAATTTTCAAAAATTCTAAAATATTTTTCTAAAATTTTCAAGGAAGGCTTGGGGTTTGAGGACCTAGTTTGGAAATCTAAGGTTTTGAGCTAGGGTTTTAGAATTTGTGAAAATTATGTCAATAATTTAAAATTTTAAGATATTTTTTAATAGAATAAATGCAAAAAAAAAATATAAAAAAATTAAAAAAATTAAATTAATTTTTTGCACAAAATATGAAGGAAAAATCCTGAGGGTACATAGGGTTTTAAACTTGTTTGAAGTAAGTTAGGTTCACCAAATGTTTAAATATTTTAAATAAATTGGGGTCTAGTTACTAAATAATAAAAGGTTTGGAGTAAGGGGGAAAATCTAATTTAATATGGAAAAATATAGATTTTGATCTACTAATTCACATGAGGAAGAGAAATGAACCTATCTTAAAATAGACTGAAATAAATGATTCAAGAGCTAGAAAATGAGATGCAAACTAGGATACTATCTAGAATCTAGATCTGGTCTTCATTATATAATTGTATAGGATTTATAAAAATTTAAAAGAATGGAAATGACACTTTATTCCACCTTTGCCACTATTGTCTTGAGGATCTAATCTTTTTGGGTTTTATTCACTAGGTCTGTGTGAGCCAATGTATAAAAATTTAGAGGCTAAAAGCCAAAAGAGCTCACTGTAGGTCTATTTCAATCTATAAACCCTATATCCATCTACACACATGTAAACAAAAAATTCATCCAAATCAAAGGGGAGAAAACTAGGTTAGGGGAAGAATGATCACATGATCTAGAACCTTTGTTGTCCTAATACCTGCCTACAATAACCCTTAAGCTAGGGTCTCAGATCAAATTTATTTCTCCCTTAGGGAACGTGCATAATCAACATGCATGATAGATGAAAGAATGAATTTTTCCTAGGCCCTTGATTAAGAATGCAATTCTATGTGTGATGCATAATGTTGAGCTATACTATTGACTAATTTTTAATTATGTATTGTGCCAAAGAAATAAGTGCTAGATATAAAATACCTTGTGAAGTCCTTTATAAAGGAGACTAATTATTTTGAATTCAAGAGCTTTATTTGCATTTGGATGACATTTTAAAACTTAGGGATGAAGATAAGAAAGGGGTGAAGACTAATTATGCAAAGGAAATTAAGCTTTGAAGTTAAAAATGCCCCTAGACAAGAGTGTTTAAAATGGACACTAGTGGCATTAGAGCTATAGTCCAACCACAAGGCTCCTATCATATAGTCCTGGGACCTAAGGGGATGGAAAGAGGACAAAAAACCTAACCTGGCTAGGGTGGAATGATAGGCTGAAAGGCTTAGGATGATCAGGAATAGGCAAAAAGATGATTTAAACATAGAATAAGAAATAAATGAATAAAATGATAAATATAGTTAAATATAAACAAATATCATGTTCTCTAGTTAGATTCTCCTATGAAAGGACTATGAAAATACATGATAAGTTTGGCTACTTGACCAATTTAGTGTGTATAAATATACCTCACTTTTATTCTAGTGTTGTAATGAAATGAAGTACTAGAGTAAAAGAAAGAAAAGAAAATGTGTACTTGAACCTACCTTTATGAAGATAAGTGTGTTGAAAAATGGTCCAACTCACTTCTTGGATAGGGAAGTGGATGGAGATTTTAATAATGCCTAAATAAAGAAAGAATCCCTAAAATAGATTCCCCTTGTATTGAATCTAAATATTGAATCTATGTAATCATGGAGGAGGGAAATGATTACCACCTGTATTAAATTTGATTGGGATGAGAAATGATCAAAGGCTTGAATGTATGCCCTATGTCCTACATAAACTCATGTAATATAGAAGGTTTGTATATAATTTGTATTCTATGAAGATCAAAATCTATTATTTCTCACTCTAAATAATCTAAATTAGAACTAATCAGTGCTTAGAGGCCCAAAACCAATGTTTGCCCTTTGTCTTGCACAAAATCATATAGTCTAGGTTTGGGTAATGATATGGACCAACCACTATATATGATCATATGGTCTAACCTAGTGATAAATTGGGTAAAAATAGGTGTAATATAAAACTCTAGTAAATGTGCTAGAATAGAATGGCATTTCTTGTCATTCTAATCTATATAATCTTGGATGATGAAGAACATGAACATCTGTGCCATGCCCCTAAATCTGATATGTGAGTAATGTGTATGTATAGTCTAGTAATATTTATAACCACATGTGATATGAGATATCATGTCATGTCCCATATGCAAAAACTAGAGATCAAAATATTATGCCCTACACTATGCCTATAATCTGCTATTTGGTCTTGTAACTGTGTCATGTTGTATGAAGCTATATATATGAGACATGTAATAATGTAAATGCCCCCAAATTTGGTATTTGGTCTAAATTTATATAAAAGCTATTATGAATTAATATAATCTAAACCAATATATCTAACTAATATATGTATTTGTAAACTAAAGGTATGTACCTCTTAATGTTCTAAGTAATGTTGAATGACTCATGTAATCTAATTCACTATATGTCTTGATCGATCTAAGTTGAATCTCTTAATATGATTGTCAAATGTGTAAGAATCATGGTGTATCTATAAACTAAAGGTATATCCCTTTGAATGTCCACAGTAATGTTAATTGACCCATGTAGTCTAAATCACTATATAACTTGTCTAAATTAAATCTGATAATCTGAATATTAGAGGTGTATAAACCATGGTGTGTCTACCTATGAGAGTGGATAGGCATGTTGGGTAAGTGTAGGAATATGAATAGTAGGAATTATTCCCTAATTTTGGGGAGGGACAAAATTTGTGATAAAGGAGGTTGAACCAAAAGTGATGACTAGTGGCGTAATCATAGAAACAAGGTTGGTATAGTTTAAATGGATTGAAAGGTTGGTTGATTATTTAGACTGAGTTATTGAAAGTGGAACAAGTTTTGATTGGTAGGGACCAAGTTGTGTATTTGGGTATAAGAGAGATATAAATATGTGTGTGCCATAGTTGGCAAATGATGTAGTAAGAGAGTGAGTATTGATTGATATTAAATGTGTTATTGTCATGATTCCATGGAATAAAATGGTTTATAAAATGGAGATACGAGGTTCTAGTTATGAGGAAAATGGTATTTTGTATTGAATGAGAAAGTTGTTTAATATAAGAAAATTGGGTTGATTATTTATTCATTTAAGCATTGACTAGTTTGAGATTAAGAGCTCTAGAATAGAAGATATGCCAAGGAAATGAGCACCTGTTGTGGCCCAATTTGAGTAGCTGACAGCCTAGGTTAATGCTATTGGGGAGATTACACTAGTAAGTAACTGAGATGCATTATTTTGCCTATTTAGAAGCCTATTTTTGGTGTTTTTGAATTATTTTGAAGTGTTTTTAGGAAATTATGACTAATTTCAACACTCATGTCTAGTATGTAGCATTGTTGTCTAGGTTTTGGCACTATTGTCTAATGTTAGTCTCCTTTTGTAGTGCTATTATCCACTCGGTGTAGTTTTCTAGGATTTTGTGTTATTTCATGTTGTTGTGTAACTTAATTATTTTCCTTAGCATGGTTGATTGACAAATATGTTGTTTTTTGGTTTTTTTTAGGGTGAGGTAAAGATGTGGTAGTTCCATAGAGGCCAAGTGATGGAGACACTAAGATTTTTACCTTTATCAGTTGATGAGAGGGTTGTGATGGCTTAGGTAAGGCTAGGTCATGTGTGTAACCTATACATTGTAAAATGGGATAGGTATTTTATTACCACCTTATGTGAGAGGTGGAATGCAGACACACATACTTTCTATCTTATTATTGGAGAGATTACTATTATTCTAGAGGATGTGTACCATGTTTTGTACCTATCAATTAGTGGATGGCATGTGACTTTGTAGGATGACATGGGTGTAGATGCTATTGATCATGCATCCTTGTATTTTATTAGTGTGCCTTTGAGCATACATAGAAGAGGTAATGAAGCGATGCACTATTGTTAGTTATTATACAGTCAAATTTTCCACATCTATAAAAGTGGTTGGCAATGTTATTGGTTTAATTTATTATAGTAGACAGGAATGGGGTATCGATTACATACAAGATGCATAGGATAATATGTAGTGTAGATGTGTACCATATTATGGTCTCATGGGGTAGGACTATGCTTGCCCAATTATTAGTTTACTCAAGAATTATTTAGTGGTGCTGTGAGTGTGGTTACTATATTACATTATTGGGCTTATGAGCACATAGTGGTTTTGTGGCTGATAAGATTGTTGAGAGAGAGATGGGCACCTCCACATCCAGTTAGAGAGTGGTGGATGAGTATGTTGTCTATCCAGTCTCCTGGGATAGATCACTATAGATGATTTTTAGATAGATTGGTTGCCTAGGATATCATATAGAGGCCCTATAGAGGATTCCATAGGTGACCCAAGGATGGAGTGCAATGGTGGTATATGAGGGTCAGTTATTGGTTATATGACCACCAAGTTGGAGTGTATGACCAATTTCAGTATGAGTGTGTGACTAGATAGTTTAAGGTACCATAGGATGTGATATTAGTAACATGGGTGTGGGTGAGGAGTGCACGTGCACCAACAATGGTGGGAGATCATGGGATGCCTACTAAATTTGAGTTAGCACCATTACTTTTAGATGTAAAAGACATGGCTATAGATATTCTTGATGTAGATGATGTTGGATTCATAGAGGTATATACCATATAGTGGATGAGGCATCAGTGGGTTCTGTTATATCTTATTGATATAGGGGATGCCCCTAAATATGAGGATCTTATATTTATCCAAATGATGGGAGGTAAGAATTGATTATCATTTGAGCTATGTATAAGTTTGTGCTGGTTTTAGCTTGTTTGGAAAACATATATCTAATGTAGTATTGTAATTTTGTGTGTAGGTAGAGTGGGAGGTGCTCTAGATGAAGCACCTATTAGGGGAGGAGGTAGAGATGATGGGTTTTGGAAGACCATCATTGAGTTGACACTCAAAAAAATTAGATGACATGTTCTTAATGATGTAGTGGTGGAGGGTTTGATAGAATGAGCAATAATTATATCTAGTGTTTATGCTCATTTGTTTGGTAGAGATATTATAGCAATAGTTACATATGTTAAAGTAGTGTGAGAGAGAGAGAGAGATGAGCTGAGGGATAAGCTAGATAGGCATAGGATGCATATACCTAATTATGGATCGATGTGTATGTATATTATGGATGAGTATATGAAACTTCAGAGGTGGTATGAAGACTTGAATAAGGAGCATGGTTGGTTTCTAGAGAGAGATAGTCATTATAAGAGGCATGTGAGGGCTTAAGGAGGTGCAGGGTTGTCAAACTATAGGCTAGACTATGGGACTAGTACTGGAGGAGAGAGTGAGATTAAGAGTGAGGACATGATGCCCATTCATGATTGATTGTATCTTGATATGATGTATATGTTTTGAAAACATTACTATATATATATATATATATATATATATATATATATATATGGATATTGTTTTGAATTTGAATAATGTGTTTAGTGTTATAGGATTTGAAAGATATTATTATATTTGTTGCATATGGTTGTTATAGAAGAAGTTGATTTTTTATTGATGTTGAGGTTGTGTATGTTTGGTAAAATTTCACTTGGGATATGTGATTTGATTATTTTGATAAGTGTGATGATAGGTTTTTATTTTGATTTGTATGTAAGTAAATAATTTTATTTGGTTTGTAGTTATATGTGAGAAAAGAATTGGTTTTGTAATTGGGAAATTAAGAATAAATTGAGCTAGTTTGAGGTTGGTAAAATAGGATTTGGTACGATTTGGACTTTTGATAAGCTGGTTTTGGCGATGGATAATTTTTGGGAATTAGTAATGTTAGTTTTTAGTATGTGGGGGTGTAAGATATCACATTATGAACATTAGTTCCTCAAGAGTGGCTCAAGAATATAAAGGCTAGCTAGACCTTTGGCTCCATCATCACCCTACTAAGTGAAGCTATGAATTGATGCTAGTATAAATGTGGATCATATCAATCTATGTTGTATCACTATCTAAACATGTTGGCCAAATTAACAAGTTTCCATAATGTTCATACTATGTAGAAATATGCTCTATATCTTATACTATCTATTATGTATTAACTATAGCTGGACATGGAGATTATACAAAATGTAACTTTATAGGATGTGCGATAAGAATAATTTGCTATAAATAAGGTTCATTTGTCCATAATCATATACCATATGGCCTCTACTATGATGTGTATGACTAAGCCATAGATCGAGCTAGAGCTAAAACCTATGATGAGGGCTCATTTAATCTCAACCAAAGTGTATTGCTACATGAGATAGGACTTGAAAAACTCTAGCTATAGAGAATATTTATCATGAGTAGTACTCTATGATGTGGGTTAATTTAATATTAATTGTAGCAGATTGTTATGTGAGATAGGACCCAAAATGTTTGGCCGTAGTGAATATTTCTCATGAGTATTACTCTATTGTGGTGCCTATGACTTTACTAGATATGTATATAGAACTACACTATGTACTCCTCAAAATACACTACTATATGTACATTTCTCTCATTGTACTAGTTTTCAAACCTTCTAAATAGGTGTAATAGGATATCTCCTATGAGGTTGTGATATAGAACCTACATTTCTCTCATGATGAGTGATTGATGATTCTTGTGAAAGAATGTCCTAGGATGACTCGATCATGGATGAATGAGGTCTATGGTTCCATGATGAAAGAGATTTTGTTACCCCTTATGTGAATTCTATGATATCATTATCAACACATATATTAATGCAATATTTGAGTCCATATCAATCATTATCTTTATGTCCATAGATATGATGATAGTTATAAAAGGGTTGATGAGGTTGTTTTTGTAGGAAATGTGGATCTCATTGATGAGTATAAGGAAATATGATTAACATCCTATCTAATAGTGTTGATATTATGATATATGGGATATCCTAATATAAATCAAACTATAGTGGTGATTTGATGTTGTTTTCTATAGTACATTACTATAGGTTGTACTCTAGAGACTAGCTTTTGGTTCTTAACTGGCTACTTTTCTTGTTGTGTTCTCCTATCTTGTGTAGGACGTGGTGGATGTTGGATGGTAGGAGTTGTAGATATTTTTATAAAATCTAGAGTAATTTGATCAACTAAATCTACCTCAATCAATCCCAATTTATTTTCTAATGCTAAAACTATGTAGCATAAGTGCCTAAAAAAGGACTATGTCTAATATAGTAGATGTTCAAGGATAGGATGGTGAAGCCCCTTAATAAATATATGCTAAATTTATAAATCTATTGGTTTTTATATCAATATTAACATGTGATTATTGAACCATAATATATAATAGACAATTGGCTCCGAAGTATTCTGAAGTAAAGTTGCAAGTTTCTCATATGTAATATGAGGGCTGGTATTTACTATGTAATGTCTGAGAAATGCCTCCTCTAAGTCATCATATGTGTGAAAGGATATAATAGGGAGTATATGAAAGAAAAAATTTTGAGATTCCCCCACTAATGTCTACTACAATACTTGAGTAGAATGAAATGACTCACATTAGATGGCAAAGCCTTTTGAAAGCCTTGAAGGTGTATGAATGGATCTCCAGTTCCATCAAAGTGAGTCAATGCTGGTATCTAGAAATGCTTAGGCAATGAAGCCTTTATGAATATATCCAGAATATGGTTACCATGTAAATCATTTTCATCCATCCAAGACTTATAGGCCTTTTTTTTCCAAGGTAAGGAGATGTACTTGGTGTTTTAATTCACCAATTGCATGTATTAAGAAGATAATCTCCTAGGATGGTACATTAACATCTTGAAGTGGTTCATTTAATCATTAAATTTGATTCTTAATTTTGTCAATGGGAATGCTACATTTAATAATTTGATCATAAAGAGGGGGTGTTCTCACTTCAACCTTGGGAGTAATGGTAACTTTGACCTTACTAAAGGGATGTGGGGCCAAGGGATACCATTCTCTTTAGGTGAAGAATGAGCACTAGGTTCTACTTTCATGAGGGGTGGCTTGGGAGATTCATTGGTATCTTTATTTTTTAGTTTATAACATTATAATTTAGTAGAAGATGTGATATTATCATTAAAATTTGTACTATTTGAAATAGAATCATGCATAGATGTAGAAGCAACATTTGGAAGTGCATTATGGTTGAGAGGAGTGAGAGAAGAGTTAGAAACATGAGATGCATATTATTCTTCACTATGTGCATATTAATAGTCATTTTTCCATGCATTTTCATCATTATAATATTGTTCATAATCACTCTCATTTTCAAATTCATTCACATGTTCACTATCATACTCATTATCACTTCCATCATTACTAGGGAAAGGTATAAGATAAAAATTTAATTCTTTCGAATGTGTAATAGATTATCATTTGAAATTGCAATATCATGTCT